>CAKAOH010037612.1:0-13219 GCA_916701665.1 Sebastiscus tertius | reverse complement strand
GAGAGCCCGGTTCCAGAGAGAGGGAGGGAGGGAGGGGGTCCTGACGTGGGCTGACTGATCCCGGCGTCCTTGAGAGAGAAAATGCAGAAAAGCTTAAAACATCAGCTATTGTTGTCAAGCCAATGCAGAGTGATGATACACAACCATGAGTGATTCAATAGATGAGATAATATAACTAAGATAATATACCCTGTATAGGTGTGCAATTGTTATAATAATATAAAACTACAGAAATGTATGAAAGTCATTAATACAAAATATACCATCTCTGCAGATGCCAAATAATTGTTCAGTAAGGCAAGGTATCTTTATTTGTATAGCACATTTCAGCAACAGGGCTATACAATTTTTTTTTTTAAAAATTGAATTAAATACATACTGTGTGTGTATGTGTATATATACATATATATATATATGTATATATACACGCACACACACAGTAACATTTACCTACAAAAATTACAAAAAGTACACATGAAGTGATGAAAAGACTAAAACTCTTTAGTTTTTTCTGCATTAAAGGGACTGTTTGTAGGAATCAGAATTGCTTGTTAACAGCAACACCTTTGGCCGTTAATTCAACGGAAGTCTGCTTCAGCCTCCGGGGCTGAAGCAGGAAGAGAAACGTTATCGTCTCTGACCGCGGCCGGAGGGAGACACCGGCACCCGGTCGGAGACGATAACGTTTCTCTCTGCGGCGCCCCGTCACTTCACAAGACACGGGAAACCTCTGTTGGTCTGGAGGAGCTGCAGCAGTTATTTCTGCACAAACGTCCACTGTACATTCACTAGATATTCTCAGAGCTACGAAGTGTTCTGCAGTGTGTAATGTGCGCGCATGAACGTGAGGTGGAGCCAGAACAAGCACAGTGTGTGAGTGAAGGCAAGCAGGCAGAGGAGCAGAGACTCTGGCCCTGGAGACCAAAGCTACGGTCTCCCCCGCGTACTACGACCGCGGCCTACACTGTTTTGCAAGACGGGCTTCACTAGATACAACCAAGAGGTTTTGGTGCTTCCGTGTAGTTTGTGTTGGAGTCTGATGGTACGTGTCCACAGGGAGTCTGAACAGCGTAGCCACACGCGAGCACGCATATTCAAGCAAGCATGGGAAACCGACCCGGTAGATTTATACCTGTAAAAAGTTACAAACAGTCCCTTTTGAAAACAGAAAAAGTAAAAAGAATTGTACTAAGTGGGTCGTCCAATCAGCCTATCATCATGTGAAATGTTCTGCACTATAAAACTGCAACTAAGATAATATGCAAAGGGCACGGTCAAATTGAAACTGCTGTGTGTTGTGTTGTGTTTTTTTTTGTTCTTCTTTGAGGTATTTATTTTTTATTTTGTCTTATCTTTTATTTTATTTTTTTTTCTTTGTTAGATATGTGAAATACATGAAATGTCATGTCTCTCTTTCTTTGACTAAACATTTAATTGTATAATTTAGTTAATAATATTGTTAATAACTAATACAAATATTATTATTATTAATATAAAATATTAGTCTGTCTATATGTGTATATATGTATATATGTCTATATGTAAAATTCAAGAAAAATATCGTTTAAAAAAAAAAAACTAAGATAATCTGCCCTGTATAGGTGTGCAATTGTTATAATAATATAAAAAACTACAGAAATGTATGAAAGTCATTAATAAAAAAAATACCATCTCTGCAGATGCCAAACAATTGATCAGTGATATAACTCATAAGTGCAAAACATACTAATAAATACAATCCTAGTGATTTGTAAATTACACATACTATCTCTAACAGTACTTAACTCATGTATAATATCTGATTATGTGCAAATCAACTCTAAATAATTATAAATAATAATTATAGTTAGACAAATTTAGGACAAATTAATTAGAGTATATGTATTGCTCAATAAGGAAGCTGGTTAATAATTCATAAGTGACTTATGGAGAGAAGGGGTGGGATTAAATGAATTTATACTTCTCACTCCTTTTCGAATATGTAAATCAAGGCATCAAGTGTTTGACAATTTATTTTTCTTATGCTTTTCATTAATTGTAAATACTACTTGTTTCTGACTGTCCACTTGTTGGTATGATCATTCTTTTTTATTCTTTTCTATTTTTTTGTATTGTACGTTTTGAAATGAAATGAAATAAATAGACCATTTCAATACTATTTAATTGGCACATTGACCATTATATACATTTATTATGTACAACCCATTCATAAAAGATACAGTTGAATAAAAGAGGTAAAGGAAACATACTTCATTTTTTTTTATTCTTAATAGTTCTTCTATGTTGGTGCGTCTTTAAAGAATATATCAGACATACAACATACTGATTCATAAAATTGTCACCTGACAATGAGCCATTCAAAAAAAAAAGATCAGAATGAACACAAATATGACAGTATAACCAGGCTGCTCCCGAAAATAAAAATCTCATTTCAACAAACAGCATTTCTGCAGGTCGACTCTTTTTGCAACTATAAATATTATCTCATGAGTTACTTAGTAGTAAGTACCACAGGGAAATCCAATATTTCTGCTATTATCTGTACATGATTAAAAAAAAAACAAGTTGCTGGTACTTGTGTTTATTATTACAAAATTTGTAAGGGACTCTGAAGGAAGCATCTCCTGCTCCTCCTGACCACAAATCACAGCCAGTAAAAGCTTTTAATACAGTGCCACCTTGTGGTCATACAGTTTTTGGAAGTGCTGCGTTTTTCATTGCTGGTTTTTACTTTGTATTGTGCGTCGCATTATTTCACAAGTGTAAATACAGTCTCCCTGCATTGAAATATATATATGTCAGGATTGGCAACTTTAACTTTGCGATTTCCTCAAAATGATACAAATGTGTAAACACATTATTTCAAGACACCATAGGAAATAAAAGCACACATGAGCATATAAATTCCTTCTTCCATTAGTTTCACATGGAAATAAATGTGCTGGTAAATGTATACTTTGATTTAAACAACGAAACTGTCTTGTATTCGGTATCTGACAAAGCAATCTGTAGCCCTTAGTGCTAGTTAAGTAACATCAATGTTATAACATTCAAGCAGCCAGCTGCAATAGTTACAGTAGTAAGTTATTTCACCTTCACATAACTCTCAACATTGGTCATGAACAAACTAAAACATCCTTTAGGTTCACAGGAAACGTTCTGTGATGCTAGTCAATATTCAAACCATCAAGAATACATTCAGCAGTCAGACTATATTAACTCCATACAGCATAAAGTCATCTGTATTTTGTTTAACATTTTGTTTTCTGAAGTTCAGTGAGATGATTTTTTTTATTTTATAGTTTCAGATTTACTATAAAATAATTTCCCAACTATATCAGCATGTCAAATGCCTTAATTTTTCTCTTTGACTGCAATCTTCAAGCTATAATACAGAGGCCACAGTTCCTCATAGATTTATACAAAACATCAAACAGTGGCCATTTTTCAAAATAAATCTTATTGACAGTGAAAATAAATAACATTGAAAGGCTTTCCAAATACACTGAATGTTATCTATAACAGAGTGGTGATTGCAAACTTTGTTAAATATTAACCATCACTGCATACTTTAATGATGTTTGTATAGTGCTGCCTCCATCATACTGGCACAAGGAGTGGTTTCACAGTCGATCAAGGCAAAAGTAAAGGGAGTACATCTGAAAAATAAATAGTACATAAAAATAAAAAAGTTCTAAAAGAATAATTTTGTTGGGTTTGTGTTTGAAAACATAAGTAAGTAAGGCATCACTGTGACTTTGCTGTTGGAGTAAAGAACATTTTGGCAGATCTCTTACATACATTCATACACAGACTTGGTAATGACCTTAGTGCAAGAAAATAAAACAAACTTGAAAGACCGGAAGTTATGACAGAAACAGAAAGGCTGGTCAAATTTATACTGATCAGTGATGATCCCCGGCAGTAGTCCAAACTTAGATCACAGCCTATCTGAGTCCGCCATCGGGCCTCTCTGACAGCTCCAGGAGCGAGGCTTCAGTAACTCAAGGAATGAAGGCTGAAATGAAAAAAACACATGAAGCTAAATTTGTGTCTATGCTAAAAGCTGCAGTAGGTAGAATTGGAGCAAATATGATTAAAAAAACATTTCTCATTACAAGATGTTTCTGAAAACATTTGAGGCGAAAAATAGGCATTACAGTAGCGCAATACTGATTCATATTGCCTAGTTTGACCGTTTGATCGGAGTTTGCGAGTGATTTACAGCTGCCTCCATCGAATGAACAGCCAATAGGAACGTTCTCTCTCTGAAATGACCTGTGATTGGCCAAAGTCTCCTGTCACGGGCTAGATTTTTAAAGCCTAAAAACAAAGCCATGAGGAGGTGAAGAGGTCTAGTTTTCTCTCAGAGCACTTGAATATGCTGAAAGGTTATTATGGGGATTTTTGTCCAATGATGCCAAAAACATTCTGCCTACCGCAGGTTTAAGGCTGGCAAAGCAAAAACTAACTTTCAGCTGAATTACTAGAGCATATCAGTGGTTAGAGGGAAACACAAAGCAATGACGCAGCTGTTACCTCCTTCAGGGGGCAGTAGCGCTGGGCATACCACTCCTGGGAGTACAGACAGATAATGACTCCCTGACCCAGGAAGAGGGACGTCCACATGATTATGTTCCAGATGGGACCTTTCCTTTGGTCGTGCAGAATGAAGTTGAACATCACTGTGAGAGGGTGAAAAATGAGAGACGAGGGTGAAGAGTGACATAACTTGACCATGTTTTTGACAGAATAATAATATTTATTAGATTTAGCTGAATTTTGTCTGGCTGACTGCAATAAAAACAGAGTGGTGTGAGAATAGCTTTTTTCTCTTACTTCCAAAGCACATAAAGAGGCAGAAGAGCACAGGATAGAAGAAACCAAAACAGATTGCAAGAATGTACTCGTGGGCCACTGCAGACAATGTAAACACAAACAGCATGGCTACTGCTCTGAAACGCTTCCCAGACATCTGGAATGACAACGGTGGAGAGAGGAGACAAGTCAAAACAACAATGGCATACAAATTTAATTTGATCCATGCATTTTTGCATTAGAAATAAATAGGAAAATGTGTTTTCAGACAGTTAGAAATGACTTTTCGGATGTTATAATTCCCTTTATCATTGCAAAATAGTCAATAAAATCCCTATAAACCTGACCTCACACTGCTGCTCTTTTAGAAAAATATAGCAAAACAACTCACCCACAGGAAGTCCCGGTACACATAGTAGTACAGCCAGTCATGGACCACGACATTCCAAGTGCGATAGTAATTAGCAAAAGAGGTTGAGTTCCACCAATCCTGCGATGTGTAATCAAAATGAATTAAGTCAAGCATAAAGTACAACATAGGAACATAATAAAAATGTTGTTGTTGCTGGCAGTGACAGAAGAAGTACCTTGTAAAACATCCTGTCAGCAAAGCGGAGCATCTCAGCAAAAGCATTAAGCCAACAGTGGAGGAAGGAAAAGAACCCCAGGAAGAGAATTAACACTCCTGAAAATGAAAAAGAAAAACAAATTTTAACTACATCATTTTACTACTGAGTGAGACTACGGGCGCTTTCACAAGCGCTTTTCACAGTGCACAAATTAAATCAGAATCAGTTTTATTTCACCAAGTATATACATATATGGAATTAGATTTTTTTATGCAGCTCTCTCAATGTACTCACACAGAATAGAAATAACGGAATAAAAGAATACAATAATAAAAATAGAGTGTCTATATACAAGTCAAGTGTTCTGGATGTTGTAAACAATACCAAAAGTGCAAAGAAATAAATACTGGATGGATATACATGGACTGGATGATTATGTACAGTATGTACATGTGGAGATGTCTATATACTGTATGTACAGAGACAGGTGTGCATTAAAGACTGTAAATTATAATCTCAAAATGTGTATTAAAGACTAAGAATTATGATCTATAACGGCAGCAGCGGACCTAATAAAAGCAATAATTTGCTGATGGGTCTGTACGAAGGATCAAATTTATCCTTTTCATCTCGAGAGCTGCCACTTCTATGTAGGGAATCGTGATATATTGCTGCCAAAGTTTTTTCACTTTGGCACTGATCTACTGTGCATGAATCCCTTCTTCTTAAGTTTATCTTGAACTACTCTATAAACGTAACTGTTTTTGTGGACTTTATTTAGCATCGTCTGTATGTTCTCTTCGGCCCAGATATCAAGCAAGTCCAGGTCAGTCCTCTCCCACTCATGTTAACCTGTCGTTTACCTGTGTGTCCATTTCAACAAATGCCCACACAGGCTGCCTGCGTTTTGATCCGCTTGAAAATAGTCCGAGGCCACTTCTCGCAAGCGATCTTGTACCGGTTGTTTTGGTACTCACCAGAGTACGATTACTGTGTTGACAACTGCCCAAACGAACCGCACCAGAGTTCGACTAAAGCTGACTAAATGTTGGCTTGTGAAAGCGCCCTAAGGGGGGTATGAAAGGGTATTTGTTGATAAGGGTCCACAAACTAGTGGCTGGTCTTACCTGGCAAGATGGAGTTAAAGACGCAGAGGACCATGGCCCTCAGGTCAAAGAGCTGGAGGCGGATGCTGCGGAACTGAGGGATGCACAGCCGCACAAACACGTAATAGGCATAAAACATACAGCCTAGTACCTGTGGGGTGGAAATGGAAGAAACTGTCAGAAAAATCAGCCAATTAGACTGTTATCTGGTCATTAAATGGGTATTATCAGTGGTTATAAGCCTCATAGATGTGGGTCAGTAGGGCCCTGCTGCACCCAATAGTAGGTTTTGTCATCCATTCACAAGGGTGATCACCAAAAAAGGAATAAAAGAACACAACAGCAACCTCTAGCGACTGTAGCAATTATGACAGGAACAAAAGCGGAAGTGAGGCACTGTAGCATAGACAGTGTGAAACTCCATATAGGGTGGAGGTCAGTGACAGGGTTTTCACCCAAGAGGCTAGAGTTCACATCCTGTGTGAAACCAATGATGTGTAGTTGCTTTGTGTTCGTGATTGTTAAGATTCACTTATGAAACTTAGTTATTTTAAGCCAAAACACAATGTTTTTTCCTAAACTTAACTAAGTGGTTTTGTTGCTTAAACCTAAAGAAGCTTTTATTTGTTTTCAAAACATAACATTTCATGCAGTTTTCTAACGTGTTAAGTTTTGCTTTCACTTTTACAATGTAGTAGGCGTAGTAGGCCCCTACAGACCCACATCTATGATGCTTATAGTGAGCATTAACGCACATTTAATGGCAAGATAACAGTCAAATTGAGTGGGAAAATGGGCTAATATCCTTTGCTTGCAATTTGAAATAAAGTCAGCCTTAAAATATGAAAGAGGTTGGTACCTGAAGGAACTTTGTGGCCACATAGCCCCATCTGATCGCTGGGTTCCTGCATTAAGTGAGAAACAAGGTTTTGTCAAACACATGAGCTACTGTATAGGAAAAAAAACAAAAACAATGAGAGGGTCGGTTTACCTGGGGTACTTGTCTCTGTAGATGAGTGTGGGTGCAAACAGAAAGTAGATATACTGAGAGACCTGAGGAACCACTGGACCAGGGCCTATAGATGAAAGGAGACACTGCTTAAGCACATAACAAAAAGGGAACACAGTGGATAGGAGGAACTGTACGTGGATACACAGGGAAAAAAAGAAGGAAGTAGCATACTGTTTTTTTCTTTAGCCCAGGTCAGGACTCTTGGTACATTCTCCCTGACAAAGGAGTGGACTTTCATCATTAGACGAACCTGGAATTAGACAAACAATAAAAAGTGACACAGCAGCTATTACAATCTTGTCCACAGAGTCAATTCAAGAGGGAAGGTTGGATTTACATATATTCCAAATGGCATTTGAACATGCTTTACATAAGGATGTGGTCCACATTGGTCATCTACCTGTTCCGGGATGATGATGAAGCAGGACGCAGGTGGAAATCTGTTGGTCACCACCACGTATGTAGGCAGGAATCCCAAACACAGAGCCTGGTAGAGCAGGAATACAGAGCCAAACAGCAAGCTGCACAACCTGGGGTGACTGTAAGACCCAGACTGGGTCTGTGACCACAGGTGGAACAGGCTGTAGGGAACCACCAACACGGACAGGAACATGCAGATCCACGTGCACACCACCAGAGGGAACTGTCCAAACGCGTAGACCAGCAGGTCAAAGTGCAGCACCGCTCTGAGGCAAAAGAGATAAAGAAGAGAGGGCAGATTATTTGACCAAGATCAAAAGCGATAGCGATTTAAGGAATTCAATACTTCAAGAAAAGCTTAATAAAATCATAAGGCATTTTACATACATTACCTGCCTTCATCAATGAAATCTACCACCAGTGTACTGAGGATAAAGAGAATGAGCAGGGCAATAAACATGTGGTAGATAGTCCTGATGTGGTTCACCTCAAACAGCTCACTGCAGAAAAACAGACAGCAGGCGGTTAGAATCTGTGCAGCTACACTGATGTCGATAACCATCTTCAGGCAGCAGAAACCTCAATGAAATGCACTGTGATAAACAAATGTAATACAATATCTTTCATTCTCTTAAATCTTTCAGATCAATGTGTCAACTTACTCTAAGAGGGACCTGCGACTGAGAAACTGCTTGCCCTGGCCATGAGGAGGCCGGAAATTCCTAAAGGAAAACAGAGTGACATCAGTGACCAGTAAATTGTTGGAGAAAAAGTGTGTGTATGACCAAGAGAGAAATGGTTAGTTTGTCCATATGTGCTAAAACCCCACTTATCTGGTATTTATCTGGTATTACATTTAAACAGATATTGATTTTTTTTAGGTGGCTAAAATATGTTTGTATCAGTGTATATATCTCATACAACCCCACCACTTCAAAACACCTGAACTATCCCTTTAAAACAAAATGTGCCTTGACAGGCTAGTACTGTTGAAAGGCAGCACCTGAGTTTGCTCCTCTCCTTGTCCGACAGCGGCGGTGAGAAGACAGCGGATACGGGTGCAGGCTCCAGGCTGGCCGACTCCTCGATGAGACTGTCCATGAAGTCATTGACCTGGCTGTCAAACTGGTGCATCAGGTCACTCTTCAGGTGCTGAGCAAAAGAAGCAGGAAGAGTTATCATTCATATATCTGCAAATATTTCAATAATTGTGGAATGTTTTGGTGTTAAAAGATGACAAGATTCATGGTTAAAGTTACATCACTTTTCATTTTTTCAACACAGCTCAAGAGAGAAGAGACATGGTTTGAAAAAATGATTTTCTCAGGTGTCCTTGAACGCACTGAAAGACTTATATCAGCAGTCGCTTTGAATAAGAGCATTAGTTAAATAGGTAAAATGTGAATGTAGAAATGTTGAACACATTTCCTAAAAGGTGGAATTTTGTCTGACCATTTAGAAGAAAAACGTAAAGAATTGTCATGACAAATTTGATTTCATTTTCATATCAGCTGCCATTCTGTTCTTTCTTCTCTACTCAACACACCACCTGCTTAAAGGACCAGTGTGTAGGATTTAGTAGCATATTGCGGTGAGGATGCAACCAACAGAAAACCCATTCGCACATAAATAATCCAAATAATTTAAGTAAGTGCTAAAAGACTATGAGTGATGGGAATAAACTGTACAAACAAAACAAAAATGTACAGTATTTTTGACTGGCGGTGTGTCAATCTAAGATAAATTATTGATTGAGAAAATAAACATTCAAGATCACTTGTTCAAAGTGGCTTTTCCAACATGCAGATTGAGCCTTTTCTTCACCTAAACTACTGACTTACTAACCTCTGCTTTCCTTTTCAGCTGTAGCTTTTTGCTGATCACATGTTCCACTTCAATTTTTCCTGAAATTGCAAAGAGAACACACAAATTGAAGCTTATAAAATAAAACACTGTCAACATCCTGCTTTTTGTAATCCTCCAACATATCATTATAAAGCTAAGTGCTTTGGACGCACCCAAATTATCAACAGAGCCAAAAGAGTTGCCAGGTTACCTGGTAAATGTAAACATCAATTCACGCCATGTCAAATATTTGCATAAATGAACAGATGATCTACAAATTGGCTCTGTGGGGCATTTGAGGACACGGCGTATAAAAAGAAATCACTACGCTAGGCTTTCTATTTCGAGATTGACATTTTTCGACAGTGACTGGAATATTTGTTGCTAATAGTTGAGTACTGTAGATTTTAGTCATCGAGTTGTGAAAGTGGAGCCGCCTCGGAAATAGCAGAAGTCAACTGACATCCTTCTGCAAACTCCAAAAGAAGACGCACCTATGACATATATTTGACTGCTTGTGGTTAAGGTTACTACAGGTTATTAGACTTGACAGCTGGCTGATGACGAACAAGTTTAGTCAGTTAAGCAGCAGTAGCCTCCACCCATCCGTCAACAAACAGGGTTTAACTTGACATTGTAGCAGAGTACATTATATTTTATTGTCACAACTTTTTTTCACAGGCCGGAGGAAAACAACCAATCAGAGCCGAGCTGGAGTCTGCCGTCTCTGAGCAGCTGTCAATCACTCGCAAACTCTGATCAAATTAGGCAGCGCTGATCAATATGAATTAACATTCTGTTACTGTAATGCCTATTTCTCCCCTGAAATGTTGTCAGAAACATCTTGTAGTGAACTCTTTAGCTGTAAAACTAGAAAGTTTGTGACAAGCAGCCATGTTGAGATCAGTTGAGGAAATACCAAGCACCGCCCACCAGCTGGAGCAAACGTCCTCCTTTTTTCAGTTAAACAGTACACAACAAGATGTTTCTGAAAACATTTGAGGCAAGAAACAGACATTACAGTAACAGAATATTGGTTCATATTTGATCAGCGCTGCCTAGTTTGACCGTTTGATCGGAGTTTGCGAGTGATTGACAGCTGCCTCTGCTGAATGAACAGCCAATAGGAACGCTCTCTCTCTCTGAAATGACCTGTGATTGGCCAAAGTCTCCCGTCAAGGGCTAGATTTTTTTAAAGCCTGAAAACAGAGCCATGAGAAACTGCAGAAGTTTTCTCTCAGATCACTTAAATCACAATATACTGAAAGGTTATTATAGAATTTTTTCCCAGTGATGCAAAAAACATTCTGCCTACTGCAGGTTTAAGGTTTTCCAAAGATAAGATAAGATAAGATAAGATAAGATAAGATAAGCCTTTATTAATCCCTGGAGGGAAATTCGGGTGTCAAAGCAGCATCAGCAAACAGAGTGAAACACAGGAGAGGTAAAGGTATACACAAATTATAAAAACAATAATAGAGATATAAAAGATACAGAGTGAATGGGTGAACATAGTGTCTGCAGTCCATCAAATAAATGTAGTATGTACAATAAATAAATGTAATATGTACATATGTGCAGTTTATAAAGTGGAATATAGGATGTATAGTGTAAAGTAAGTGTAAAGTGCGCAGGTGGTTAGAGTCCAAGATGGTTGCAGATAGTGCAGTGTGTTTAAAGTTCTTAAAGACATGTCAGACAGCAGTGGTGATTATCCTGGTTAATCACACTAACTGTACCACAGGTCACATCATTTAGCTTAAGAGGAAACACATGACATGACTTCAGTGACTAACACATCCAGGGAAATTTACTGGAATTAAAAAAGGGAGGCTCAACATGCACAATGCATCACACAATTCACTGTAACAAAAGACACTGCTGATGATGATGATGATGATGATGATGATGGAGTTTAGATGTTCTTACCATTGCTGGTGACGTGGTGTCCTCCATTGCCTTGCTGCTGGTGTCCCTGACTACACTCCCCGTCTAAAGAGCTGTCTAAATCAGGGAAGGTGGGCATCTTATGAAGAGCTCTGCGGTGGAGGACACTGTCATCCCCCTTCTCCATCCTAAAGAAACAAGGCCACTCAAGTTTAAATAACTAGCAGCATTACACAAAGCAGCTCATGCCACCAAAATGCACTAAAACAGAGCGTTTCAGACAGAGGGTAAATACAGGTATATTCAGGCTGACAATATGAGGAAAATAATGTGTTTTTTGAACATTACAGCATGTAAACATGTTCTAGTAGAAACACAAAATACAAGTATGAACCTGAAAATGAGCATGATATGGGACCTTTAAAACAATATAGCACCATCTTACCCAATGGTAAACATAAAAAAAGCCATTAAGACTTTTAAATTCTTAAATGAAAATATGATGTATATAAAATAAAACTCTGGCATTATGAAATGTATATGTTATTATTTTACCTTTGTCTTCTTTTTGTCATTGTATCTGTTTGTATCTCTGTTAATGAGCATGTGTTCAATAAAGAAAGTATTATTAAAACATAAAATAAAAAATAAATTAACTAAACTTGCACAATGGCAGCAGGGCCCTGAAACAAAAAAATAAAAAAATAAAATAAAAAGATGCTGTCATCAGACAAATAATTAATCAGTATGCTTTATGACTAATTAAAAACTTCCCATGCAGTCCAAAATAATAATAAAAAACATTTATTATATTCTTTACAAGAATTAAGCATAATACGAATTAAACCACAAATTAAACCAGACACTGACTGAGCAGTTAAATAAATATGGCAACAGCTTGTAACAATTAACGAATAGCCTATATGAAATACATAAAACTCCCACTTACTCAGCTCATGCCACCTTAATGAGGATGAGCATGCAAAGGTATTTTAACTGACAAACAAACCCAGTTGACAAAATCACTCTCACATGACACCCAGCAGACAGACACATAGCAGACTGACAGTTCAGTCTAGCTAGCTGCCCATCAGCTGATAGTAACAGCCAGTCTGACAGGAGGTTCATTCATGAGCTACCTACACAGATTTGAGCTAAAAAGCCAGCTGGTTTAACGTTAAAGCTTCTGTCTAGTAGTGACACTAGAGGCTGCTAGCACCACTGAGGTCCAGTCAGCATTAGCCCACTTGTTGACGTTAGCTGGTTGACAGATAAACAGATAAAGGAAATACAAAAATGCAGTCCAAAGACTTCCTGGATACGTACTCGCTTCAAACAGCCGGGTGCTTCCTTGTTTAGTCAACCGGCTCCGACGTGACCGAGCTCAGGCTCCTCTAATCACAACAGCAGTGTGTCTGTCTGTCTGCTGCTGCTCACCTTCCTGCTCCATGGTATAAACAGAGGAGATGATGAGCAGGACAGTCGACGCTGATTGGTCCAAAGTATCTCCTCCTTTTGACGTCACCAGATCACCACAATGTTGACCATCGCCTGTCATTAAT
>CAKAOH010037610.1:0-44469 GCA_916701665.1 Sebastiscus tertius | reverse complement strand
AAAAGAGGGATGTGGGGGGGACAAAGTGATTATGTGGTGGATAGCAGCAGGGTGCACACTGCGTTTTCGTGCATTTCAACGGAATTGCAACGGAATTGCATGGCTAGGCAACAGTTTGGGTCCATGTTTACTTCCTGTCTGCTGATGTATCAATACAGTCTATCCATCTATCTATCTATCTATCTATCCATCTATCTATCTATCTATCTATCTGTATTACAATTACATTTCATTTTTTACTTTATGTATTTTTTTCAGTGATGGAATGTAACTAAACTTGTGAACTTGTTTACTTTAGTATTTCCATTTTATGCTTTATACTTTCTACTTCTACTCCACTACATCTCAGAGGCAGATATTATACTTTTTACTCCACTACATTTGTCTGACCGCCATCCAGTCCAGTGAAAACCATGTCTCTCCATATACGTGTGTTCCTTTACAGTATGTAATGAGGAAATTCTCCTACTCCTTAGACTAAATAAACTATTTAATAACCTGTTGGATCAGTTGGAAAATTAATTGTCACAAAGTCAGAAACAGGGTGGTTTTTTGACACCATGAAAAGTTGACTTTTTAGAGATATGTTGGGTCTCACAGGACAGCAAGGCTACAAACATATGATGATCTTATAGAATATGAGACATTGATGTAGATTAAACTACCCAACAGTTACAGTATAGAGTATTTCTACTTTTGATACTTTAAGTACATTTTGCTGATAATACTTGAGTAAGGTTTTGAATGCAGGACTTGTACTAGTGGAGTATTTTCACAGTGGGGTTGGTATTGTTACTTTTACTTAAGTTAAGGATCTGAATACTTCATCCACCACTGGTTTTTATACAAGGAAATTATGTTGATAATCATTTTGAAGGAGGACTTCAACTGGGTAGAAAAAACATTTAATTATGTGTCATTAACTGTTATCATGACATCGTAAAGGCTTTTCACACTGCACTTTGCCCCAGGATAAGTGATTACTGGCACAATCTTGGCACAATCCAAAGTGGTCTAAAACTGACTTTGGCCTATAGGCTGGCTTGCTTCCCTGCTCTGGAACAGGGTTAGCCTCAAGTTTGCTGGGTTATCTCCTGAAAATCAACTAAACATGGAGCTAAAAGTTGCCAGTGTGAAACACGGCTTAAGTAAACAGTTTAAAAATGTAGAATGTAAACACTAGTCACAACTGACATTTAAAGGGACAGTTTGTAACTTCTTACACGCATAAATCAATCTGGGTCGGTGTCCCATGCACGCTCGCGTGTGGCTACGCTGTTCAGACTCAGATTCCAACACAAACTACACAGAAGCACCAAAACCGCAAAGTTATATCTAGTGAAGCCCGTCTTGCAAAACAGTGTTGGCCGGAGGATGCGGGGGAGATCGTAGCTTTGGTCTCCAGGGCTGGAGTCTCTGCTGTACTCTGCTCCTCTGCTTGCTTGCCTTCACTCACACACCGCGTTCATTCTCGCTATTTCACTCCACTCTCACGTGCATGTGCGCACACTACACACTGCAGAAGAGTCAGTTAAGCTCTGAGAATATCTAGTGAATGTACAGTGGACGTTTGTGCAGAAATAACTGCTGCAGCTCCTCCAGACCAACAGAGGTTTTCCGTGTCTTGTGAAGTGACGGGGCTCCGCAGAGAGAAACGTTATCATCTCTGACCAAAACTCCGGTGTCTCCCCTGTTCCCTCCGGCCGCGGTCGGGAGGCTGAAGCAGTAAAAAGCCAACACTAGGATCAGCAGTGATTTATGGAGAGACCTTTGTCTGGTCAGCTAACATTACTGCCAAGCAGGTGAAATATAGAGTGATATTGTGGTTTTAGCTGACGTGTATCACCTCACGGTTGACTGTAGAGCGAGCACAAGCGCGAGCCCGACGCTGACTTACGTTGACTTAACGGCCACAGGTGTTGCTGTTAACAAGCATTTCTGATTCTTACAAACCATCCCTTCAACCCAGGGCTAGTAGAAGTGCAGTGCAATATAATATGATATAATATGATATGATATATGATATGACAATAAAGGTTTTATTTCTTGCTCTTGGACCAGAGTGAGCAGCAGCAGCCACTAGCTGTCGAAAAAATATAAATGAGTCTGTTGTTGTAGTTCCGCTTCCGGCCACTGGTGGCAGCACTGAGCACACAGCTGCTGAGCAGCACCCTGCTTCATCTAACGAGGAAGAAATCTCTCGCCACACTTGATGACGGTTAGTTTTGACTTTAATTGGAAGTCACTGAAGATGTCACACTTCCTCTGTTGACGGATTATAATCGTGTGTCTTGTGACTTTACACCTGCTTGCCGTCGTTTTTTTCCTCCTCGTAAATCGCCAAAATGTTTCCTTCTACCTGGTGAGTTTGTACTTTAAATACTCTTCCTCCTAACGGCTTTTAACGGCTGAGTGACGCAGAACGAGTTATGCTAGCTAATGCTAACTTCATAAATTAGCTTAATGACAATTTAGCTTTGAGGTTCCCACTGATTTTAGTCACGTATCTGACAGGATATTGGACATGTGAAGTATTTTCATTTTCATTTCATTTAAAAATTTATTTCGAACATGTAGAATACAAAAAAATAAAAGAAAAAACAAAGAAAAAGAATGATCATACCAACAAGTGGATAGTCAGAAAGAAGTAGTATTTACATACAATGAAAAGCATAAGAAAAATAAATTGTCAAACACTTAATGTCTTGATTTATATATTGGAAAAGGAGTGAAAAGAAGAATACACTTATTTAATCCCACCCTTTCTCCCTAAGTAAATTATTAATTATTAACCAGCTTTCTTAATGAGCCATACATATACTCTAATGCAGTCATACAGAAATATAAATTAATTACTGAAATAATTATCCTTATCAAAATATAAATTTGGTATCAATCCAGAATACCAATTCATTACTTATAATATAACTTAATCACAATACCAATTCATTTCTTACATATTTAACTTAATCATATTGACTATTTTTTATCTTTTCTTATATGCGCAAATTATTATTTATAATATACAATTTATAATATACAATATGCACATGAAATACAACACGCAATACACACATATACATACATATATATATATATACATATATATATATGCATTTCTTACAGTAAGTAACGTTAACTTAATGAGATGAACATTTTGCTTGTTGGTTTTGAGATTCCCACTGATTTTAGTCCTATATCTGACAGGATTTTGGACTTCTGAAGTATTTATCATGATGAAGTTACAGATTTAATGTGTCAATCAAACTTATATATAATTTCAGTGGCTTTTTTTTGTAATGTTAGCCATCATCTTATAACCTGCAGGTTAGCTTAAATCTACAGTATGTAACGTTAGCTTACTGAGATAAACATTTTATAGATAGATAGATAGATAGATAGATAGATAGTAACTTTATTGATCCCGAGGGAAATTCAAGTTTCCAGCATCACAGTTCCATAGTGCAAAACATGTTAGTAAAAAGGCATTAAAAAAAAGTTAGTAGTGCAAAGTACAAAAAAATATACCAGATATAAAAATATAAGGAGATGAAAACTGTTAAAACTGAATATAGTGCAGGGTAACAGCTGTGATACACGACTATTAAAAAAGTGAATATAGTGCAGAAGAGACTGTTAAAAGTGAATATAGTGCATTATTATCTGTCCTGCATGTTATGTTGGCTTTGAGATTCCCACTGATTTTAAGTCCTATATCTGGCAGGATATTGTTGACTTCTGAAGTGTTTTTCATGATGAAGTTACTGATTTAATGTGTCAATCAACCTTATGCATAGTGGCAGTTAGTAGGCTTTATAACGTTAGCCATCATCATAGAACCTGTAGATTATCTTAAATCTGTGTGTAGCATTAGAAGTTAGTGGAAAACCCTAAAATAAATATGATTAAAACCCCTTCAGACTGATGGGAAACCAGTTGAGTGTGTTTAAACTATAGCCTCTGTTTTGTTCCTCTTATGCAATCATTGTTTTTACAGATGAGGCTTTGGTGTCTAACCAAACTTGTACCGATATCAAGGTCCAGATTTACTGTGGCATATAACCTCCATGTGTCTAACCAGGAAGTGAGCAGAGGTTAATCCTCTCACATATTTGCTCTACTTTTACTCTTTCAACCTTCACATGTGTATGAACTTCATCCGTTCCGCTTCACAGTGTGATCTCTAGTGAGATTACGTAACACGACAGACACGTTGACAACTCGTGTTTTCAGAAGTAAAGACCAGACATCTGGTGGAGATGAAGAATATACAGGCAGTTCAACTTTGATAAGAGATGCTGGGGAGGGGGAACCCCGCCAAAAGTTTTTACCATAAGCCTAGTTATTTACAGAGTAGGCTGGCTTTTAAAGGAAGTCATGTGTATTGGGCGTCAGAGATGAAAAAAAGGAGGAATGAACATTTTTCTTGAAATATTGCTTAAAGGTCTCATATCATGCTCATTTTCAGGTTCATACTTGTATTTTGTGTTTCTACTAGAACATGTTTACATGCTGCAGTGTTCAAAAAAAACTTTATTTTCCTCATACTGTCTGCCTGAATATACCTGTATTCACGCTCTGTCTGAAACGCTCCGTTTTAGTGCATTTCAAAGGAATTGCAATGGAATTGTGTTGCTAGGCAACAGTTTGGGCCCATGTTTACTTCCTGTCAGCTGATGTTATTTACATACACTGCAACAAGAAATAAACTGGTACACATTTAGAATGTTTATATTTAAAACTGTGTAATGGTCTAAATATTGTATATTTGTGACATCAGAAATGGACAGAAATCCTAACGGCTTGTTTCAAATGCAAAATTTTTGAATACGGGCTGTGTGTATTTCTCCGTATATAGAGCATTTTGATAGTTTAACAGTATTTATATAGCACTTAAACCTGCTTTATAATGCAAAAGACCTGAGAATCTCACTTTTTACAATATGGGACCTTTAATTTTGAATCAAGTTATGGTTGCAGTGCCAGAGAGCTTTACCTCCTCCTAGGCTGTATTGGATCTTTATATTTGTTGTTAGTATTTAGCTGTTACTTTACTAATAATAAATAGAATAGTTTGATTTATTATTATAGATGTTTACTTTTGCTAGTTATTTGTTTAGTTTAATTATTTTCTTATTTAGTAGCCTATATTTTGCTTTTTTTTGCGTAATTAGTATTTTGTTTTCTTTTGTTTATGAATTGGGTAAAGCTGTGGACAGGTAGGACCAGCATGCACCTGGGTGGGCTTATCATCATAACCTTTATTTAACTAGCAAGTCACATTGAGATTACAACCTCTTTTACAAATGAGACCTAGCCAAGACAGGGTCAGATAGCATTGAAGATTGAACACGACAGCAACAATAGGTATACGACAAAATACATTACATCATTATTACAGTGCAGTAACAGGGCAGCATGTTGGTCGTGTATTTGCTATTTAATTGAAACAACTGCAACTAGCAGTGACCACTTCCTTTATTCTATGTTTAAAATCATTTAAAGAGATAAGGGTCTCAAGTTTAAGCTTGCCCTGCAGATAAGATAAGATAAGATAAGATATTCCTTTATTAGTCCTGCAGTGGGGAAATTTGCAGTGTACAGCAGCAAAGGGGATAGTGCAAAAAACAGGAAGCATCAGCTAACACAGTAAAAAAACAGCTAAACAAAGTATTACAAAATATGAACCATTTAAATAGAAGGAAGTATAAAAATAGGAGCAGTATATACAGTATTGACAATGATTATTAAGGGCCCCTGACCATTCCTGATGATCATTCCAGGACCAAGTACTGTAGTGGAACAGGCTTTTTTTGCCAGCTTCGGTCAATTTGACATTTCAAATTTAGACTTTTGTCCATCCAAATTCTCAAGTATTTGTAATTGTCAACAGACTGAATAGAGATACAATCAAGAGTGTAAATAGTGTTTTTTTTACCAGAAAAAGAGACGCAGTGACATCCATGTTTTCTTTGTGCTTTGTTTGCTTGCTTTTATTTATAAATATCTCATCAGAAACACATACATTTTGCATGGACAATGGACTCTTTTGCCTGGGTAATCCACACACCCATGGTGCGTCAGTGGCCCTTAGATTTAAGTTTGATTTTGATTTTTCTGACAGATGACCTCCATGTAACCCATATTATTTACTACCATAACCCCCAAATGATCACACCTACTGAACAGTAATCGTGCCACAATAATTATGAGATCATTGAGCCCCAATATGGTGTGTCAAACAATACACCTAAGCCATTATTGTGAAACAGGTAAATTGCCTGCAGAGTGAAGTAGTCATGGACTGAATTGTGATTTGGGAAGAATTGCATGTTAAATCTTATTCTGTCTGCTCTGCCTTGGAAGCCCTATATTAAAGATTTATCAGCTGCAGTGTTTCAGAAAATGCCAACAGTAGGAGGAACGCGATTGCATGAAAAGAAAGTGAATTATCTCTTTTGTCTCACACGTTGTGTAAAGACAAAACCAAAGTCAAGGTCGGACTCAGTGGTTAATCATTTTACACTCCTCAAATCTTTGAGCAACGTTAAAATAAGTGGTTACACCGGCAAGGCATTGTAAGAAGTGTTTGGCTTGTACTTTCTGCTGATGTGAGAGGTTTTGCACGTGTCACTGCCTTTTCATGGGAAGTGATAGTGAATCACAGTGAATGAATCATTTCCTTTTCATAGACTGCTACTGTTAAGTAGTCTCAGTTGTCTGTTACTCTGCATGTGCAGTAGCGGATTGTGGTTATTTGTGGAATGAATGAGATGCATTCACATGATGTGGCTGCTCAGTAAAAAGCCTTGTATTCATGTTTTACGATCTGCAACGAGAGTCAGTGGTGGACTATAACTAAGTACATTTACTCAAGAACTGTACTTAAGTACAAATTTGAGATACTTGCACTTTATACTTGAGTGTTCCCATTTTATGCAACTTGATACTTCTTCTACATCTCAGAGGCAAATATTGTATTTTTTACTCCACTACATTTATTTGACACTTATAGTTACAAGATACTTTTGAAAAAGAAAATATATGCTAATATGGTATGATACAGTACTATGCTAGGCTACTAATCTACCTAGTAATATCCAAAGCATATAGAATTGGCTCCACATTGACAAACTACAACATTAAAATGCTCTTCCATTAATTCGTTAGTGATAAAAACAGACTAATATAATATTAATATAACCTTGTGAAAGGAGCCATTCTGCATAATGAATACTTTTGATACATTAAGTATGTTTTGCTGATAATACTTAAGTACTTTTATTTACGTAACATTTTTAATTCAGGACTTTTACTTGTAATGGAGTATTTTTAGACTACGGTATTTCTACTTTTACTGAGGTAAAGGATCTGAATACTTCCTCAACCACTGCTGACGATATAAAATAACGTTTTTTTGATTCATTAAAGCCTCTTACTGCTTTTGTAGCTTACATATAGTTTAATATTTCAGTTCTTATTTCATACACTAAATTAAGTATCTCAAACTTGCTGACTCATCATGTTCGGCTCATCAACCTTGCTGCTGCTGCTTGTTTGTGGAGCTCCAGTTTTGCAGTCAAGCATTACATGTTCAATGACGATTATACGATGTTCCTTTTTATCTCACTTATTGTGAACAATACAAAGTTATCACACAAGCAGGACTGTGAAAGGATTATCAGTGTAGACTGTCTCTGTATGGTGTCAGTTTTCGTTTTGTCTCCAGCTGAATAAGCAAACAGCTGTGAACGATAAGGAAACCATTTCCTCATGTTTTTATTCCCGGTGGTGTTGCTGTGCTCAGCACTGTTTTTTTAAAATTTCCTGTCCACAGTGTCCAGAGTCTTTAGCAAAGTCTTTCTAGCTTCGGGATATATTGTTTTCATATACAGAAATCACAATAATACAATGTAAATCTTTACTTTAGAGATGCCAGAAATATACTTTGCACGTGGGCCTCTTCAAAGGAGTCCTGTTAGTGATATGGTTTAACAGGGCATGGGCATTTTTATATCGCCATTGCACAAAATTACTGTAATCAATAAAAATGACTCAACAAATGCATAAGAAATCTCTTTCCCAACTCGACTTGCGGCCAACCCTTTTCCCTCCATCTACCAACTGATTTACAGTCGTGAAGCCCAAAACATTTACTCTCGCTGCGTTGATTGGTACTATCGTTCAACATACTTATGTGTGGATAAACAGTAGTATGTATCTTTTCAGACGCACTAAGCTGTAATTTCCGTCGTCACTTCCTGAGAGCCTCCTTGCCTGTTGGAGACGTGTAACCATGGTAACCCGTGCCAACCTCATGTGACCGAAACAACGATTTTGGAATTTCGGACACAACCTCTGTTTCTTATACTACCATCTGCTACATTTATTTTGTATCTCTGCTCTTTAGCTTGCTATTGTGAAAATATGACTGATAGTTGCAGTCTGCTGTTCATGGGTTAAAGGGTTGTTTCAGATTTCATTGTTTTTGCAGTTCCTGTGGCTACTGATAGAGGTTGGTAGAGATCCTATATCACTGCATTGAATGTTTCACTCCTTAAGTGTCATTATCTACTTACACTCACCGGCCACTTTATTAGGCACACCTGTTCAATTGCTTGTTAACACAAATAGCTAATCAGTCAATCACATGGCAGCAACTCAATGCATTTAGGCATCTAGACGTGGTGAAGACGACTTGCTGAAGTTCAAACCGAGCATCAGAATGGGGAAGAAAGGAGATTTAAGTGACTTTGAACATGGCATGGTTGTTGGTGCCAGACGGGCTGGTCTGACTATTTAAAAAACTGCTGATCTACTGGGATTTTCACGCACAACCATCTCTAGGGTTTACAGAGAATGGTCCGAAAAAGAGAAAATATCCAGTGAGCGGCAGTTGTGGGGACGGATATGCCTTGTTGATGTCAGAGGTCAGAGGAGAATGGGCAGAGTGGTTTGAGATGATAGAAAGGCAACAGTAACTCAAATAACCACTCGTTACAACCAAGGTATGCAGAATACCATCTCTGAACGCACAACACGTCGAACCTTGAAGCAGATGGGCTACAGCAGCAGAAGCTCACCCGGTACTAGCACCGGCCACTTTATTAGGAACAAGGTGTACCTGATAAAGTGGCCGGTACTAGCACCAGCCACTTTATTAGGTACACCTTGTCCCTAATAAAGTGGCTGGTGAGTGTATAACCCATGTTATAGTCAGTAGAAATGTGTATGACAGCCAGTGCTAGGTTGCCGTTCAGTCCTCTCTCATGCTGTTAAAGTTAATGGTGTAATCTTTTTACTGCTCCAAAAAAATCACACTTCTCTAAAGAGGTTTTGCAGCATATTCCAGGTGTTTTACAGAGCAATAATTTTGGTTCCAAAAGTCCGACATTCACCTCATTTACTTCCATGCTTTGCTCACATACAATGGTTTATTTAAGAACAAACTAACAGTGGCTCCCAACAAAAAGCACAGTGTTTTGGCTTTTCTGCAATTGGAAAAAAGAACAGATTTTAATGCCAAGAGGGCACCTTTTTTGCTTTCATATTTTTTATTTTTGAGCTCTTCATTGCCATTATTAGTTTGCAGTGAGGACCTTGATCAGCTAATGAATGCTGGATCTATGTGTGGTGGTCATATGAACTTGTCAGCTTTTATATAGTGTGTAATGTAATAACTTTAAACTTAGCAATGAACACTTCTTCTCATGCTGTCAACAAATTATGAAGGACTCGGGGTGTATGTTGTCTCAGGTGATGTTTTAATGAGAGATGAGGTGTCATATGTACTCAGGTATTGTTGCTTGTCTCCCCCTCACACCTCATGAGCCCCCTGGGTCTGACAACCTGCTGTCCTGAACCTCCAACCGGAGGCCGAGGGGCTCTCGTCTGTCCTCACCGAGAATGATGGGACCGAGGTTTTAACCCTGAGCAGAATGACCTCAGTGTTTCTCCTCACCTCCCCTCCAGAGGTTATTTTTTCATCCTGATTCACCGTTAATGAGGATGGAGACAGACCGCTGTTAATTTATGTGTGAGCCAGTCATAGAGCCTATAAATTAAGTGTGAATTAAGGGGTGCAAGCTGGCAGCAGTTATTTATTTACCTCTGTGTTGAACGCCAGTTGGAATACAGTATGCTGATTTTGTGATATTAGTACACATTTTTCTGTGTGCATTTGAGTTGTATATTGGCAAAAATCTGGCAGTACGATACGTATCATGATAAAGGGGTTACGCTTCAATATACTGTACCAGTCACCAGCGAAATGCTGGTAAAATGTGCAAGTGGCAACTAGATTTGCTTCACTCACCAGCCAAAAAAACAGTGGTAGGTTTTGGTATCCACCAGCCACAGTGGCAGGTGGACAAAAAAGTTAATTCCTGACACTGAAGGAAATATATTGCAATTTTTTTTAATCCTAATTTTAGTTAAACTGTCATAGTATGCATAAAACCGTTTAGTTTTTATGCAATCCGAACAGTGTGATCTGCATTTGCATTTATCACAGTCCCTGTAACATCCACCATCATAGCACTACATTGAGAGGGCGCATATCTTTGCAAATTAAACAAAATATTGAGTTAATCTTTGCTTGTAAACTATTAATACAAAATATGTAGTGTTTTGAGAATCGATACAGTATCACAAAAAGCGATACTCGGTATTTTTTATATTTTCTTACACCCTTAGTTTGCATGTTTTAGAGCTGAAATGATTAGTCGACTAATCAATTAGTTGATCGACAGAAATTTACTTTCTGGCATTGACATTTTAAACATTCTCTAGTTCCAGTTTCTCAATTGTGAGGATTTGCTTTTATTTGTCTCATGTCAGTGATTCCAACCTGGAGATCAAGACCCCTCCAGTAATGCGTTATTTCCAATCTTTGCTTTCCTTGTCAATATATTGGAACATTTTAGCTCTTTGGGTCTTGCATATGTATTAAAATGAGACAATATGAGACATTTAGAGCTCAAGAATTGTAAGTTGTATACCTCTCACACCTGCGATGGGGGGGTCGCAATTACAGCTGTAACTAACGATTATTTTCATTGTTGATCAATGATTAATCTGTTGATTATTTTCTTGATTAAGCGATTAGATGTTTGGTCTATAAAATGTCAGAAAATTATGAAAAATGCTGATCAGTGTTTCCCAAAGCCCAAGATGACGTCCTCAAATGTCTTATTTTGTCCACAACTCAAAGATATTCAGTTTACTGTCATAGTCATGTAAGAAGCTGAAATCAGAGAATTTAGACTCATTTATTTTTCATATTTTAAACAAATTAAGGATGCTTGTAATGAGGAACATTTTTTTCTGTGTGCATGATGTGTGCATGATGGGTAACTGAGTTCATACCTTAACGTTCATTCTCATTTTGTCCACAAGGGGGTAGTAGATGCATACTGTATCTCTTTTCAAGGTAAAGGGATGTTACACCTTTTTTTAGAAGTTTCAGTCATAATTTTTGGATACAGGGAGACAGAAGTGATACATGTATGCTCTGCAGAGGAGGCATCTTACAAGTATATGTAAAAAAAAAAATACGCAATGAAATTTATGTTCTCTTATCTGAAAAAAAAGTCAATTAAAATATGGAAGTAAGGGGCAGCAAAACGTCATTAAAATAACAATGTCATCATGATTAAATGCACAGTGAACCAAGTTTTTAAAGTAGAAACTGCAAATCTATCTAGTTACATGCTCGCTGCTGTAATGTTTTCTCTAAGTCCTTTGTTATTTCCTCGGTAGATGCATTTTTTAAAACTCCATGAGTAAATCGATCCGTCTCCAGCAAATGGACTGTGACGACATGAGACAGACGGCCGGCGTGTGATTACTGCAGCGGTCCCTCCAGACTGTCAGAGCCTCCTTCAGACTGCACCGCAGCTCTCCTCATTTAATTGGTTTTAAACAGCGAACCTGAAATCAGTCGGGAAAGAACAAATAAAGCCACTTAGCCTAAATGAAGGAGAGGAGGAAGAGAGGAGAGCGCGGAATCAAATAAATAAAGTCAAACTGTGTGTGTGTGTGTGTGTGTGTGTGTGTGTGTGTGTGTGTGTGTGTGTGTGTGTGTGTGTGTCAGTTAGCAATGATTCCCGAGTGGCTGCACCAATCACAGCCGAATTAGGCCTAATATTTATTTCCAGAAACAATTGTACATGTTTCAGCGGGGCTTTGATTGAACTCCCGGTGGACATGTTGTAGACAGATGTTTAGATGACCTCATGTTTGAAGTAATGTTGATTCTGGATTGGGTGCTTCTTGGCCTGTTCCTCTAAATCAGCTCCTGCTGCCTCCCATCTTTTTTTTTTTTTTTTTTTTCCCCCTCAGTCTGGGAGGGCATGCAGAGGCTCACGTCCTTCATATTTAATGTGTGCTTTGGCTCGCATTAAATAGCACCCATTTACATTTTTCTGTTCCATCCTTGACAGACAGATGTCCATGCATGGGGGTCGTGGATGGCTTGGTTAAAATGAGCCATGATGGTGCTGAAGGATGGCTACTTAACCGGACACATCTGTCTTTTGTTCTCAATGCGTCTCTTCATACGTGTTGGTTTCAGAACGAGGCAGATTTACCATCAAGGCAGCATTTTTTGACAAGCCTGTAAACATGTTTTCTTACCGATAAATAATAGACGCGATCTCAGACATTAATTTGAGTGAATTTCTCGTGATGTGTCTTTATGAATAAATTGCATGCTGCAGGGTGTACAGGCAATAATGAAAGTAACCCCTCATTTAATATGGAGAACTTACAACATTCCTAAAACAAACACAAAAGATTTATTATCTCCGTCCACTAATTACCGTCCTTGGTAAATGTGAATAATCACAATGTCATAAGAAATTAGTTGAATGCAAACAGGCATTAAGTGTAATGGTAGTCTAATTAATGCACTGCAAATCTCTGGCATCCCAAAATAGATCGTATAAACCCCAAAAGGTTAACTGGCACTAAAATTATAAAATAATGAATGCTTTTGCACAATTTTTCATTGGTTAAGAAGGTATTTTAAATGAGTGAATTAGTCATTAATTCAAATGAATTTATATTTTATCAGGATGGGGATACTTTTCTTTGGGCTCAAAATACTATTATAATTAATTTTATAAAAAATATCCGAGCAAAACCATGAAGTATAACATCTCTGAGGCAGAAATGCCTGAAGTTAGTCACTACTAATGTGCACTAAACAGTGGTGAAAAGTAACTAAGTATATTTAATCAAGTACTGTACTTAACAATTTTGAGGTACTTGTACTTTACTTGAGTATTTCCATTTCCTGCCATGTTTCTACTCAACTACCTTTCAGAGGGAAATATTGTGTTTTTTACTTGTTTACATTGATTTAAAAGCTGTAGTTACTTTCAATATTCAGATTTTTTTTTTTTTTAAATTTAATCAACTAATAAATGATGACGTATTATTATAAATTAAACTACCCAGCAGTATATGAATTAGTTAAAATTAGTTCCACCTTTACGAGCTGCAACATTAAAATAATGAGGCTTTAATGCATCAATTATTATAATCCAATAATATAATACATTATTCTGAAATGAGCCATTTTGCATTATGAGTAGTTTTAATACTTAAAGTATATTTTCATACTAATACTTTTGTCCTTAAGTGATTTTTTGAATACAGGACTTTAATTTGTAACAGAGTATTTCTACATGATGGTGTTGCTGCTTTTACTTAAGTAAAAGATGTGAGTACTTCTTCCACCTCTGGCACTAAACACACACATTATTACCGAGCCCAGGGGAGTATTACTGTTACTATTCGTCAGGGACAGATGTTCCTCAGCTCATGCTCTGGGTGCAGGCGGTCGTGTGCCATTTGGCCGACTTCCTGCGCTACAATCAGCGTAGCTAATGACTGCGTTTTGACAGCAATATGCCTACGAAGATTCTCAGTCATCCAGGTCGGATAAAGTCAAACAAGAAGTCCCTAATGGCTGCCTGTTAAATCAGCAGTGTCTGTTAAGCCAAGTTCCAAAAAGTATTTCAGAGTTACTTCAAAAACAATCTAAACATATTTTTGTTTAGGGCCTATTTAAAGCAAACCCATTACAGCAAACGTCAAGACTGCATATGACATGATTTATCTATTAAATCTGAATTTTATTTCATGTAATGCCAGCTGCAAAATGAAAAACATGCACGGAAATCTTATTGGACTTTCAGTTTCAGCTGTGTCTGCAGGTGAGGCCTCTTACAGGCTTTAGGCGGCATGTGTGACTCATCCTGATTTGACAAGCGCCATCAATTTTCACTGAAATTACAAGAAAAGCCTCGGACTGAGATCTGTCTCTGTCACATGTTGGAACAAACAAAGAATCCTCAAATACACAGTGAGGCATTGTAGCTGAAATAGTCTCTGAAGTGTAAAAAATGTGTAACATGCCTGATAAACAAAATGCACTGTAGAAACTATTCCACAACCACAGTGTGGCTTTTTAAATGGTCTGTATTGTAAGTTGCGACATGTTAGGCCAAAGCAAAATAGAGCAAATTAAATTTTTAAGATGACGTTTTAATGCAGGTACTCTGTAGGCCATAATCAGATACGTTGAGGCACTGACAGAAATAAAAACATGTCCCAGCTCAGTGAGAGCCTGATGTGATGTATGAGCCCCAGTCGCGCTCACGACGTTATCTTAATGACATGATTTATGAAAACGGTTCACTGGCGGAGGTTGGGGGACCGGAGGAGGCCAGTTGTCGGGGAGGGGAACTCCTCTGTTCTGTTGTTACCA
Source organism: Sebastiscus tertius (assembly GCA_916701665.1). Taxonomy (NCBI): domain Eukaryota; kingdom Metazoa; phylum Chordata; class Actinopteri; order Perciformes; family Sebastidae; genus Sebastiscus; species Sebastiscus tertius. The sequence goes on along the minus strand of CAKAOH010037610.1, from coordinate 29,693 downwards.
CAGACAGAGGCCATGTGAGAAATGAGTCCAGCCAAGACGCAACGCACAATTACCGGATTGTACTTGCTCGAGCTCGCACGGGGACGCGCACGACTGAACTTAAGCTGAGAGCAGCCAAGAGAGAGGCGGCGTGCACGGCAGTGACTTCTGAATCAGCTGCTGTTAGTCAGGGAGTCCAGTGGGTTATTTGGTTTTAGGTGACGCACTCCTGCATCATTAATGGCATTATTGCATAACATATTTGATTCATATTATTTTTTATATAGCGTCAAATCATAATACAAGTTATCTCAAGACTTTTTTTCATATAGAGCGGTTCTAGACTGTACTCTACCATTTTTTGGACTTCGAAGCTTCGGTGAAAAATATTCAAAGGTATTCGAAGCTCTGCGGCGCGGCAGGCTGACATATTCTTCTGTAGGCTATATCTGTCTCCATCTCCCCCATTTCAGTGCCGCTGTCGCACTACTGCACACATATGCACAGCTACACACGACAAACAGCAATATCTATCTGAGAATAACTATTATTATTAATAATGAATATGAATAATAAACAATGTTGTGGAATTATTCCTTATTTCATGTTTTTTTTGGGGAATTTATACATTATTATTATGTACTTGTATATAAAAACTAAAATTTAAAAAAACCCGAATCATTCAAATACTGATTTGGAGGTTGATTATCATGGCAATGGTCGAAGTTTCGAAGCATTCATGTCAGCCCTATAATTTACAGAGACCCAACAAGAGATCCCCCATGAGCATGCACTTGGTGCAACAGTGGCAAAAAAAAACTTCCCTTTAATGGGTTAGAAACTTTGGGCAAAACCAGGCTCCGGGTGGGCGCCCATCTGCCTCGACTGACATATAATATTACATTACTGCATCCATAATTTGTCATTAAAACGCTAATAGGCTTACAAATGTTCAATAAATGTTTAATTTAATTGAAAATAAATGGGTCTAGTTAAATATTATTTTTCCACCAAACAGTAGCTATAAACACAGTATGCCATGTGGATTTACATAAAAATTATGATCTACCGATCGTGGGAAGAAACGCTTAATGGTTGGTGTTAAAAATGTGATATGTGGATTGTACAAATGGAGTCATCACATGAGAATGATGTAACATAATGTCCCACCGATCACTTATTAGCCGAATCACACTAAGAGATTTTGCAAAAGTACAGGGATCGATAAAGTCAATTAATGGTTAACTTGAAATAGTTTTTATAAGAATGATTTGTGGGCGTTAAAACAAGTTAATTTTAACCGTTTATAGTCCGTACGAATAGTGATTTGATGATGGTTTAGTGCATTAATACAAGCAGCGTTTATAAAGGTAATTTACAGTTGACATAGCTGGTCAGAGCTACTTTGTTTTTATAACAGCTTATGGTGAATATCATTGTCACGCATGGCAACACACACAGGACATTTATCATACATCGAGCGAGTTCCCAGAATAATAATAATAATTATACTGTTATGGTAAGAGCAAATTCAGTCAGATAATTATGATTACTCAACATGGGAGGCATTCTCTGGATCAGTGCCTTCTATTTAGAGGTACCAATTATTAAAACCAGGACATTGCGCTGCAGGAAGCACAGTGGAGCTGATTTTAGAGAGCATTTCATCACATTATTGTATGATTTCACACTGCTAACAAAGTGATCACAAAGGTCTTCTGCACCTTTTCACCACATGACACTTTACTAGTCAGCATCACGGTAGTACGAGTCATTATTACGTGTGTGTCAAGGGTAATTCAGCAGAAAGAAGCATGCGGAACAGGGAAGAGGACAGCTGTAAAGTAAGCGCTGAGATCACTCAAAAAATCCCATGGCAGTCAAAGTGAAAAGTGAAGGCATACATAGTGAAGCACATGGCAACAATAATAAAACTGGGAGGGAAATCAGCTAAACAAGCTATGCTTAATTGAGCACTTAGACTAAGTAGTCAAGGAGCAAAGAGAGAATGACCCTATAAGAAAATGAAAGTTTACAGTTGTGCGAATGGACTGTGTGTATTTTTGCATGCATCTGGGTTATGTATTCGTGCAAAAAGAAATGGCTGTGTGTGTGTGTGCGTGCATCGGCCATGTTTTTCATGCCACGGAGTGGTCAAGTGTACGCGTTTGTTTGTTTGTTTTTGCGTGCGTGTGCATCCGAGTGACAAGTTTGTGCCGGGAAATTGGACATAATTGCATGTGTTTGTGCGAGATATGCGTGCACATGCATCCAAGGAAATGGATGTATTTTAAGTGTGTGTGTGTGTTCTGCATGCGTCTGGATTATATTTTCAGGGTATATTTTTGAGCCCGGCTCTGTCTTGAACCTCCTAATTAAGTCACAGTAGGAACAAGCACTTCCTCTGGAGAGCTACTGTCTGTCATCCAGCATTCTTATCTCATTGTGTGATTTTTAGTAGGGGTGGAAAAAAAACTGATTCACCTATGTATTTTTATTTTTTTTTTTTAACGATTTTAAAATCTTTTTTTTTTAATGCCAGAAATGATCGATTTTCTTAATTTGAGTCTATGCGGAGGTAGAAGGAAGTTACTGCTTTTATTGTTGTAGTCTGAGTAACGTGATGTCATATCCACTCCGTATTCGTCAACCAAAACAAACCACAGCGAGCTGAAACAACAAAGTAGAAAACGGTGGAGGGTCTGTATGGATACGACCTGCACCCTCACATTTTAAATCTAAAGTGGTAAACACTACACATACAGTAAAGTATGGAAACACTTTGGGTTTCACACATTGAAGGAAAAGCAGAGCTAGATATCACGGCTAAAGCTGCATGCTAACTGCTGCATGCTAAGGAAACGTTAGCGTATTGCGGTACTGTGCGGTCAAGCCAGCCGTCACTTGCATCTCCGTGGTCAAATCGGCCGGCGCTACAACTGTAGAGCACCCATATACTGACATTTAGGTAAATATAAAATAAAACGGCCACGATGGAGCTGACCATGGATGCATAAAGAGAATGGAGCTAAGAAGAAGCAAAATCGCAATAAATTGTAATATCGGATCGCAAAATTGCAATACATATCAAATCGCCACCCAAGTATCGTGATAGTATTGAATCGGGAGATAGGTGAATCGTCTCAGCCCTAGTTTTTAGTGGATCTTTGATGGGACGCAGCTGTATTCAGTGTTTTAGAATAACAGTAAATATGAATTGCAGAAAAGAAAATGGCAAAAAAAAAGTACTTGTTAAAAATTTCAACTCAGCTGCTCTGTTTTTCCTCTTCCACCTTGTTCCTCATGAGCACTGACATGTGTGTTGAAAAGTCTCGAATTGGGCATTTAACCTCGTGCCCCGTAGCTCATAGCCACAGTTGGTAGTAGGTCAGACATATGTGCCTGCTGCACGGCGGTACAAGTAACCACTGGATGCCTTCCTAATGCTGATTTTTCAGGCTCACCGGTTCTTGATCTCTTGTTTAATAGTTTTTGTTTTGTTTCAGGAAAATCTTCACAAAAAAAAGTCAAGGCCGAGGCAAACCTCATGTTATTTCAACAGAATATGATACACGATTCAAGAGTTCAGATACAGTAATTACAACCCCTCCGTGCTCCTGCTGTAAGCGCTGAAATATAAATAAACATAATAAGTACTGTCAAAAAAACAAAAACAAAACCGGACAAACTAAAAACCCCGAATTACATGGCTGTTTCCGTGTATGTGTGTGCGGATGTGTGCATTGTGTGTGCCCTGTGATTCTCTGGATGAGCTGGAAATTTATAACACAGGTTTTTACAGTAAGCCCCGGCCAAAAACTGTAATTCTTTCTCCCCTTTTAGCTCTGTAGTTGGGAGACAGGCCTGCCCACTTTGGGTTAACTCTATCAAGATGAACAGCATTTGGGCCAGTGCAGTAATCATAATGTAATTTGTTGTGCTCATGGGCCAATTTGTGTCGTTTGAGAGGAAATATCCCGTGCCTGGTGGCCATGGGAGAGCATGTCCCGGGGCAAGGCTTTAATTAGGGAAGTTCAAATTTATAGACACTTTGTATTATTTCTGATCTTGAGTGGTTGGAGGATGACATACTTAAGAGAAGGACGCTGGCAGAGGACGAGGGAAAATTTGATAATGAGAAACAAAACTGAATGAAAGGTCATGTTAGGAATTTGTTTACCATTTCATTATCATTTTGAAATCAAAGAGTCCTGCAGCGAAATCAAAGCAGACGCAAATGTCACCGTCTGGAAAGAGCTTATAAAGAAACGGCGAGAGCGAGGTAATGCACCAGCTCTCTTTTTAGTTAGCGAGGGATGGAGATGTGGAGGAAGCTGCCAGGTTGTGGAAAAGAGCAGTGTGTTAGTGTGTTAATGTTCATCTCTCTGCAAGGCTGCACAATGATGCAATATGGTCTAAATTTATCTGGTTTGGCATTAATTTTCTGCACAGCTATTTAATGAGGATTAAAGTGTTTTGCCTTAAGAGGAGAATCTGATCCAAGTATTTTGTGAATATGATGACTCAGACAGAGTGACTAGAGGGCAGAAGAGAGCCACATTGGTGCTTTTTAATCCGCCTCAGTAATATATGGAGTTAAGAGTTCCCAGCGGCACTTTTAGCAGCAAAGCAGCTTAGTGAAGTTCATGGATTTTAAGGTAATATAAAGATGGATAACTCTGCTGATCCTTTCACATGTATGCACAAATTATTTCACTTAACCGAGACATACAGCTCTGAAAATATGAGATAATCCCCTCACATCTGTGTTTAGTTTGCTGCAGGTATCATTGGAAATGTTAATATTACCAGTACGTATTTATTCTGAAAGGCCTCCAAGCTTTCATTCAGCACACTGATTCTTGAGATTGTTTCATCCCACATCGCGATCCAAATCATGACTCAGATATAACACAGGCTGTGTTTTCTATGGCCTGTGTGAGTTTTAAAGACAAGAGTCCACACTGGGATGCGTTTTAGTAGAACGGAGACCACACAGGGCGCTGGCCCAGCAGCGTTTGAAGCAGGTACAGGGGGAGGAGAGCCGAGAAACGGGACGGTGGAGGGTTAAGTTATCAGTGGTCCGACAGGGCGAGCGCTCAGCTGGGCCGCTCTGTAATCAGAGGCTCTGACAGATGCTTTCTCGATTCGAAGAATCCCCCAGAAGCTTTGGGGGAACACACAGGCGGCCAGCTGTTTCCATAGTGAGGCATTGATGTTAACGTCTTCAAAAGGAGAACGTCAATCCAACAATAACTGTAGCCGAGTCTCTTTTCAAGGCATGGCACAAGTCTCCCTCTAGTCTGGTGTATCAGAGCAGGTGATCTGCTTTTTTTCCTGTGTATTTTTTTTTTACAGTCTGAATTTGTGTTTTCCAGGTTTGCACGTGTAACAGCTAGAGGGGAATTATCAGTCAAAAATTTTTCCTCCGTCCTTGCCTATACCGCACAAGAAGAAATCTTTTGAGAGCTCCATTGGTGTTCTGGTCTTTCCTGAATTGCGGTACTCTCGGGTGTGTTTCATAATGGTACTTGGAGCGTTGCAGCCTGATATATCGTACCCAAGGGAGACTGTGCACTCTGCACCAATCTATCAGTCCCCAGCCGGAGGACGGCAGAATGACACAGTCAGGCCTCTGCGATTATGACCCCCCCAACCATCATATTCAAAATTTACTTTAAATTGATGGTATGTTTTTTTTTCCACGTCTTGAGTGATCATGCACAGGCCTTTGCGGTTTAGCAGATGTTGTTTTTATTGTGATTGCTTGAGGAAATGTTTTGTTAGGTAAATTTTTCTGTAGGATTATTTAATTGTAGTTCTTCAGTAAGCTGCTGGATAAACAGCAGAATGTAAGTTATTAGACCATAAGATGTCGGTAGACTTTATTTTAATAGTTCATTGATATTTACATCGGCTACTTTCTGATTTAATCCATTTATTATTCTAACTGTAATAATGATTATAAAAATATGCTAATTTTAGCAAACTTTCTATGTGATACAATAACACTACAGCTCTTGGCTTTTCTTAAGTGGAAAGGAGACAAGGTAATTACCCTCGGGGCAATTAGAGAAAGGGGCTGAGGGAGTAGGAAAGTCATTTTCTAACCCAAACATCCTGGTCCGAGGGGCCGGAGCGGCTGGACAGCCTCCTGGAGGCCGCTGGCTGGCTCGCGGGGAGCCGTTCATGGGGAAGCGGATCAGGGTTTGTTTTCTTTCTCCGGAGGCAGGCCTCTGAAACTTCTGCCAGATGAACAGCACCTGAAACGCAGCAGCTCTCCCACCGCCGTCAGTAGAGGGAGTGATTTACTGGAGTCGGTTAGGCGTGCTTGTGTGCATGAAATCCTTTAGTCAGCTTCATCACACTGTAAGCAATATAGTGGATCAAGGAGGGAGGGAGTTTGTTGGTAGTTGAGGCCCCAAATGTTAGTTTTCTGCCGTCTCTTTAAGGCGGCTTAAAAATGTTTGTGTGGACCAATAAACATGCACAACCCACATAACACTGCCAGCTCATTGCACTATGTAATAAGCTGGCAGTACAACAAAATTGCAACCTAATGAGGACATGTGAATGTGAAAAGCAAATGTGGGTCCTGTGGCTTGATTGTATTTTGGCAGATTATTAACCTGTACTGTAATCCTTTTTACATTTTTCAAGTTTCCATTCAAAGCTATTCCCCCCCACCCATTCACTACCATTCAAACAAGTTCAGTCATTGTATTTTACACAAGGAAATATACAGTGCCAGAAAGAAAGGAAAAATCTTAGTTTAGTTGACATTTAGGAGAAGGAGAACGATTGCAAAGTGTCAGTGTTAACGCAATAAAGTTCAAGACTTATTTCCATTGTGACCCTTGATGTTGGCTCAGATGCAGGTGGCATCACACCACCGACAAACCCACACAATAAAACTCTATATAATCATCAGCAAAAATCACTTAAACATCCAAAATAGAAGTATATTTCGCAACTCGTGGGTTACCTTATAGACACGACCCTAAGGAAGGTTATCGCCCCGCATGAGTTTTTTAGGAGAGATAAGTGTATTTCTATTATGATACCAAATAGTAGAAGTTCAGAAAACAGCTGAAATGATTAGTTGATTAATCACTTAGAAGGTCACTGGACTTCACTGGTTTCAGCTTCTAAAATGTGAATATTCGCTGGTTTTCTGAGCCTCCTATGATAGTAAAGTGAGTTTTGGTCTTTTATAGACCAAACGTTTCAACAAAATCGTTGGCAGACTACTCGATAATTACATTAATCATTAGTTGCAGGCCTAGTTGGGATTGTTAAGATGTCAGTGAGTGCACATTTATGGTAACTGGATTTAAAGGGTATAAGAAAGTACAGGGTCTACCTTGTTTGCCCATCGATGCTGTGCCCGCCTCGCTACAAAGCGTGCAGACAAACTGATGTGTTCATAGAAAAGAGTCCATACGAAAGACAAGCAGAGGAGAGAAGATGAAAAACGAGAGAGCAGAAAGATTTGGGAGTGGTAAGAGAGGACAGAAAGAGAGAAAAAAGAGAAAGCACCAGAGAGCTCTGGCACTATCCGTCCCTCCTCCTGATCCATTCGTGCATTCGATCTGCAGATCATTCTGCGAGCCGAGTCACAGTACTGACAGGTCGGGCCAGAGAGCAGTTCAGAAGCTTAACGCCTTGTGAGTGACGCCCATCAGGAAAGAAACGGGGCAGAAAGCTCCGCATTAAAACCCCTATACATGAAACATTGAGCTTTGTGGGAAAGTGAGAGGGGAATGGGCGTTTTTGCGTGTAGGTGAATCAAGCGCCATTTCATCTAAGGCACAGTGAGCTGACTATATGACAAATGTAATCCATTTATTAGTCATTCTAGTGAAGCCGATCCCCTCCCTTCCATAATTTCATGTAGCGTAGATCTTGTGAAAAGAAAGAGAAGAAGAAGCATTCACGTTTGAATGAAAATTAGTGTTGGCCTCCTGACAAGAATCTCTAATGAGCAAACACTGGATGACATCATTTTGAGGTTTGGAGGGAATTAAGCTTGATTAGAATAACCCTCCACTCTCACCTTGGCTCAGGCGTCCAACTCCTCTGCAATCTGCCCGTCAAAGCTTCTCTCAACTCCTACGGTTTGGGTTTGAGACTTTCCCCTCCACACTGTGGTGTGTTTAATGTGGAATAACTACATTTAAAGGAAGGAAAGAAAAATGAGTGCTGGTGCTGACGTTTCGTTTAGCTCGATTTTTGTTATTTTGTTGAACGTTTTTAGCTGTTAACAGAGAGGCGGGGGGAGGTCTGGCTTATTTGTCATTGTTGAGTTTGCACAGTTCCTCCTTCGCCGGGATGAGTGAGGCTTGCCATCAGCTCTCTAAAAACAACAAGCCTCGCCTGCCAAACTTCCTAGATAATTAGTGAAGCATTTCACACTCTGCAGAACATCAAAAAGGAAATGGAAAATTGACAAATTAAGCATGGTCCGTGTAGAGCGGGAGGAGTTTTTTTCTTGAGTGGAGAGTTGGTGGAGCTCCAGTACGGCACATGGTCACTCTAAAACAAGCTTGCTTTATAACTTAGTCCAATTTACACCAATCAGCAGTGTGCTGTGGGTTTTTTAATGCCCCGTTTTCATTCTTACAAGACGTTTTTTATCATTCTGAATTCATTAGCTACTATATTTATAGCTGTTTATCATAGAGGCCTTAATACTGATTATAAGCACCAAGATAAGTGTGAGAAAAATCTGCTAAATTGTAGTTTAATGCAGCCACAGCATGTCTTGAATGGGATTTTTTACAGCAGAAAGAATGTTTTTAAATTTTGTTACCGCATTTCCTGGGTGGGTCAGACAGGCTCTTAAAACTCAATCAAACCCAAAGCCTGAAATGGGATCAAAAAGTGTTTGGTTTTGTTAAGTGTTGATTGTTTACTCTGTGCCTACAATGGCTGCCAGGTAATTTATATTCTCATTATTCGCTCCTTCATAATGATTGTTGTTGCTGAAGGCAGGAAAATCCCGGGCATGTACTGTATTTGGCATTTAAAGGGATACTGACTTGGAAAATCCTCTCCATGATGACGTGATCTTTTTTCAAGCATTACTCAGAGATATCAAAGCCGGAAAGATGTGACAGTAAAATATTTTTTTAGACATGAAAGTAGTAGTTTCCATCCACATGTTTACATTTTTTTTATTGATACACTATGGTTTCCATCTCAGCCAAGCGTAATTAGTTTTTTTGCAATATTTTTTGGATATTTTTTTTTCTGAATTTCCAGTGTTTCTTCTTAGTTTTGTTTTAATGTGTAAGTTGAAACTGCCCATAATAGCAGGTGGATGGCAATGTATTTAGTGACTCAAGTGACACTGGAATATACTGTATACAGATAGATTAAAAAAAAAAAAAAAAAAGTTGGATTAACTGAGAAATACTTTGCTCTTTTCTTCATTTAAGCAAAGTCACAATCTTTTATCTGGAGCTAAAACATTGTTGTTATTAGGCTCATGATACCAGAAATTTAGTAGTTGATACCACTAACAGTGAAATTCTACGATTCTCGATACCAATTCAAGAGTACAGTAAAAAACAAAAGTAAAACAATAAATCCCATGTACTTCAACATACACTCCTTCATTTGCATACTGCATCCCAAACATGTTTTCTTTGTCCCCAGGGCAACGTTAGTCTCAAGCTCTGATGGTACCTGTGGTACTATAGAAAAACGTTGTGGCATTGACTTGGTACAGAAATATAGGTTATTGTGACATCCCTAGAAGATCCCTAGAAGACATCCCTAGAAGAAGATTATTCGGTTAAAAATGGCAAAACATCATCACTTTGTTTGTCTTGAAGCATTATTGTTAGCTCCTGATGTTTATGGTAATTGACATATACATTTCAACACATCTTCATTTTGGGTCAGAAAATTATGTCAAAGGATTATTTATCACTTGGCAAATACATGGAGTCATCCTTAAAATGCAAAGACAGGCCTAAAATTAAGTTTTTGTAATGCCTATACAAGCACACATGCATCCATATACATCTTATACAAACACACACAAATGTGACATGCTTGCACTTTTGTTTTTTATATACAAACACACACAGTGATCGCGGTCACCACACCCCATCCAGTCAGTGCTGCAGCCCCAGCCCATCAGAGCCCAGCCAGCAGAGGAAACTGTCACCGTGTCCACCGTGGCACTCTGGAGAGTTGAACTTGACTGAAACATATGTCTTCAATTTTAATAGCTCTCCGTTTCCCCAGATGGCCTGAAGGGGGGGAAGGTTGCCTGAGAAGCTGCGTTTCATGTAAGAATAATTTGTGCTAAGTAGCTGGGCGATCTGTTTGTTACGCTAGAGCTGACAGTTTGTTTATGTTTCTTGAGGAGTATGATGGATGGGGCAGGAGTTGATGCTAATTAGACTAAATTGTTGCGAAGAATGCTGAGGGTCTGCACCGCACGGCTGAGGCCAGTTTCCATTGTTCCTGCGTCTTCGCACTTTGGGCGTAATTGAATGGAGCTTGGGCCCATTTATCATGGTAGTGGGCGTCTGGGGCAGGGAACAAATGGCTGGACCTGGATGGAGAGGTTTGGAGAGAGGAACTGTGGGTGACAGAAGGAGCCATTGGAGAAGGAAGATGTCACTTTTTTCCCTCCAGGCCAATTAGAAGAGACACAACCTAAGTCCAACTGGCCATGAAATTAATGTTTACCTAGCAAGTCTTGACCAGGGAAGATTAGCAGCTCTTAAACTCCTCCCCTGCAGCCTGACAGACATGGTCAACTGCAAAAGATGGCCATTAGGGAAAGTGTCACTGCATGTGCTTTCCTCTAGAAACCACATCATGTTCACTCTCCTCTTGCTTATGCTGCAGATTTCACTCATTGAAATACAGAACTTTCACTCAATATTACTATAATTCAAGGTATCTTCTGCAGGTATTAGTTAACATTAACAGTGTTCTTTCTTCTGCAATAAGATATAAAATCTGAGCAGTTAATGTGCATGGTTTTCTCCTTAGAATCATGCACATTTATTAGGTTTTCCTGACTTTTTGAAAGCCAGATTTAATCAATCACTGGTTGAAACACATACTGTAGATGAGATAAAATCTCAAAGGGTCACTCCAGTGATTCAGTATTGTACTTGCATAAAGTTGGGTGACTCGCAAGCGTTCACGACGCGTCATATAGAATGAATAGAGGAGATAGTGGTCATGTTATGAAGCCGGTTGTATGCTCACCAAGTCGGTCATGTGAGAATTGTAGATTGACAATATAACACTATAAATTTGGATTTAGTCACATTGAACAACGATATTTCACTAATGTGAGTCCATATTTGTTTGGTTGTCAGGTCACGTTGGCTATATCGAAGCTTTCCAGATGTAATTATGACTTGGATGTTGACGTGAACACTGGTTACAAGTCAGAAACTCATATTACAATAAACACAAATGCATTTTTGTCTGGTAAATGCCCTTATATTTCCAAACTCCCGACCGCCACTTTGTGATGCAGACTTGCTATAAGTTTGTACTAGTCTCTAGAGCTGCAACGATTAATAGATTAGTTATCAATTATTAAATAAATCGCCAACTATTTTAATAATCGATAAATCGGTTTGAGTCATTTTTTTAAGAAAAAAAGTCCAAATTCTGATTCCAGCTTCTTAAATGTGAATATCTTATAGTTTCTTTACTCTTCTATGACAGTAAACTGAATATATTTGAGTTGTAGACAAAACAAGACATTTGAGGATGTCATCTTGGACTTTGGGAAACACTGATCCACATTTTTCACCATTTTATAGATCAAACAACTAATCCATTAATCAACAGATTAATCAACAATGAAAATAATGGTTAGTTGCAGCCCTGCTATTCTCTAAGCCCAAAATGACATTATCTGGGTTATTTCTGACATGAAGCACTCCCTCAAAAGCCACAGAAGACATTATACAACAGTTTTCTCCGGCTGAGTGGTACTCTTCATGACGAAACTGAACTTCAACTTAAAATCCAAACCAATGCATAGAGCCATCCAAAATCGCCTTTGGTATACGTCTGTACGTCTATATCTGCTTGTGTGTGGACTCCCTAGGTCAGCATAGTGTGTTGCTTCCCCTCAGTGTTGCTATTGTTAATTTGTTTTTGTCTCACGTTTATTTATCCTCATTTGCTGTTTTTCCTGCAGCAGGAATATTTTGAAAAAGAGGAAAGAAAAAAGTGAGGAAATTAGTTTAAGAAGCAGTTAGACCGGTAAAGCCTGCCAGCTATGCACTGGTGCGTGCCTTGACCAGTGCACATACTATATGAATATAACACAGTTATACAGTACAGGTGACTGCACCAGAGCCAAGTGAACACATGTGTATATCCCACATTGGCTCTCGTACTCAGCGCCTGGCATGTTGCACTAAGTCTGACAACACAACCTACTTGACCCCTCCGAACATGTCCTGTGTTTAACACCGTCACCCTGTTAGTTCCTCATCCTAGAAACAAACCTGACGCTGCATCTGCTAGTCATTAACCCTTCAACACGTGCAGTACAACAATGCTGTAAACAAAATGGCATTGTCACAGTTTCTACAAGTAGATGTGTGAAGTCTTGGCTAACAGAGAACAGAGCAGGGTCGAACAGGGTGGACCCAGCACATGTTTAACCTCACACAGGCACACAGGCCTGACAACTTGTGGCCTAGTTCAGCTTGAGTTAACCTCTGAGTACCTCCAGTGGTCTGGTCTGGAAGCAACAGATTATTGCAATATACTGTAAAATGTAATCCCCAGATACTGAACCCAGTGTCACTCTGTCCATTATTCTACGTCGTTGTAGTTCTTATTGAATACAGAATATCAGTGTTTGTTCATGTTTAAGCACATTCATTCATTGATATACTGCTTATCCTGTTTAGGGGGCAGTGTGCATTGGGCAAGAGACACCCGGGATAGGTTCACAGACCGACAACTCCACAATTTAGCGCTTCCAGTTCACCTTACCGGCTAAATTAAAGGTTTCGTAAATGCTTAGGCTATTTTGTACCTTCCAGGACATATACTGTACAAGTTCACTTTTTTTATTACCCAGAATAGCAATCCATTTTAGCCAACATCATTGTACATCATGGTGCTGTAATTTATCAATACAATGCTCTCGTCGTTTTTGTAAAATATTTTTATTTTTTATTTGTGAACAAATATAATGAAACATTATTGGAAAAGTTTTCTGAATCTGCTCTTTTGATTTATAGAAAATTATTTCATTAATAATAATAATGGTCCAAAATGATGTAAAATTGCATAGTTTTAAGTGAAAACCTTCAAATTTCTCCAAACCCAATATCTCCTAGTATCTTTTATTCACTGTAGAAATTCAAACTGTGTCTCTGTATAATATGTAGGAGCATCCTGACTGGGACACTGCTCCTAAAACTTGAATGAACAGCTCACACACATCATCTCTGCATGCATACCTGCCTGTCTGGCTGACTGCTGTTGATTCCAGGCTATAGACATCCTATAATATAGTATAGACTAGAGTGATACTACAAATAACACAGGAAAGCACTTCAAGTCTTAACATTATATACACACACCAACTTAACCCTATAATGGTCCAGTTGGAATACTATTGGAGCATTATGCCAACTATAGAAGGTGCATAACCTAAGTATAATAATATAGCAATAAAATCACAACTGATTGTGACTGACACAGTATAACATGCATAAAGAAATAATAAATAAATAGGAATAAGTTGCAACTTAGAGACTGTTGACACCGGCCGATACTCTTATTTTTTTTCCACTTCAAGTATGTTAGTAGTCTACCTACACTTCTGAAATTGTCTTTTGACAACTCATAGAGAACTTGCCTAAACTTGCATTCAGCATTAAAGTATTTTGTGTTGAAGATAGCGATACACTGTCATTATGAGCCCACCTGATGAAAAGTGCTGAGAGAAAGACTGGTGTGTGTGTGTATGGATGCCAAAACTGTCAGGCTAAGGAGTCTTTGTGGCTTGTGAAGAAGACAGGTTCTGTATCTCTTTTGGCTGCAGTGCATTGTGGTTCATTGAGGCTGCTGTCAGTGGGGATGTGGTTATTCCTTTCCTCCCTGTTAGATTGTTACATATCAGAGCAAAATGAGGCTTCTAGGAAGATGCTCCTGCTCTTTAATTGACACCGAAATCTGACATTTGCTTTTTTAAGTAGCTGAACCGTTTCCTTGCAGACTTGGCAAACGCCTTTGTAGCTGCACTGGAACGACGTGACTTCATGATTTTGGTATTTTGGCACTTTCACTGGAATATGGAAAATATACAACCAAACAATGAAATGGAGAAGTGCAAGGTGTATTGCCAGCGCTTATTTTTCTTTAGCAGTGTCAGAGTGATTTAGGGAGGATTATTCCCTTTAGGAGGATTCAGTATTTGGTGCTGCTGTCTCTGAAGCCACTCGTGTGTCTTCGTTGGCGTAAGACTTGAAAAAATCCTGCCAAAAATCACTCTCTTCCGTCTCTACTTCTATTTTTAACTGTTTGAACAAATATCAAAAACTAGTAAAGGGTAAAGGATGTTTGGGAGATGAAATATCTGAAAAGGCATTTTCTATAAGCCTTGCCTTTTCTTAACATGCATAGATATTGGACTAAAGACTGATACTGTATGGGTGGGATGTGGGTGAAGGATTTTAAGGATGGGGGTTAGCGCGAGGGGATAGAGAGAGGAAGCGAGTTAGCCTCGGATGGGCGAGAGTGAAACCCGAGCATGATTGAGTTAGGGGAAAGGAGACAGGAGCCCCGAGGCTGCCAGTCGGATGCTGTGTGTGTATACACGGCGCTCTTGTCATGCTGCCCTGTTAGCAAGGGGGAGATTGTGATGGAGTTATCTGGCCTGGCCCTAAAAACGGCTTGTCATCTTGTGTATACACAAGGAGGTAGCGTTAGTCTGTGTGTATGCTTGTACGGTGCCAGCAACATTACTCACCGGCCTTTTGGGACGCAAGCAAAGCCTCGCCTGGTTCCTTTCCCTCTCCGTGGAAATCTACTCATTGCATCCTCTGAATTCTCAGAAGATGAAGGTTATACAAACAGTGATGGAAATGAGGTCTTAGAGGGTTAAACTATTACCTTTCTTGTGGGATTCATCCTCACCTGCTTTTCAAATGGTCTGTGACTGTGGCTGAAAACAAATGAAACCGCCCGCCATAAAAACCAAAGCTTCATTAATGTCATTCTTGTTACCATTTAAGAATTTATTCTTTAAACTCAACACACTTTTTTTCATGCACAGTGTGCGAGATACCGTTTAAACTGTGGGAAAAAAATGTCCCAAACTGCACGCAGTATGGAGCCCCCTGCTTCACACTGCACCAGCACTAAGCAAAAGCAGATGTTATAAAGTTTACAGAAATCAGAACATTATTTTCCTGTTTCCATTGCATTCTTCTAAACACTTAGTGAACAAGCTTTGAAGTCACCCAAGAAATCTAGTCTGCGGGAGAAATGATAGGATCTCCTGGAGCAATGGAGCCAGGGAGGGAGGTTAGGGGGGGTCTGAGCGAGGGAATGGGGACGAGGAGGAGCCTCGAAGGAGGGAGGGTTTGATGAAGAATTAGAGGTGCTTGTCAGGTCTACATTTTGCTTTTTCAAGTAATTTCTTGGGCTGGAATGATACACACATCTCTTGATTCCATACTATCACGATACTTGAGTGCGGGTTCGATATATATTGTGATTCTACAAGTATTGTGATTCGATATTACGATTTATTGTGATTTTTGTTAACTTTTTTTAACACAAGGCCATGAGAAAAAGTTGATTCATACACTTATAGGGACTTAAAATATCGAAATGAATACATTCAAATGTTTGATTTTCAGCATGTACAGTATGTAGTCAGATGTCCTGAAGTCAAATATATCAGTCATTGTCAGGCACTATTTATTAAATATTTTCCAGCAACCCAAAAATCAGAGAATAAAAACATTTCCCTCACAAATGAGTGGTATTTTCTATTTAATTTATAAGGGGACGTGTAATGTTTTATACTTCTGGTGAATATAATCCAATGAATCTTATTTCCATATATCTATTTTGTGTATACAGTACTGTTTGTTAACAACTTATTTTGAAAACCAGACGTAGTCACACGTGTATACTTCTGCTAACTTCAGCAAGTCCGTCACTAGCTCTCCCGTCAGCTCCGTCTCTTTTATACATCCATGGTCAGCTCCATCGGGGCCGTTTGACTGTATTTACCACAAATGTCAGTATATGGGTGCTCTACAGTTGTAGCATCGGCCAATTTGACCACATAGATGAGAGTGACAGCTGGCTTGACCGCACGTTACCGTAATACGATAACGTTAACTGTCCACGGCAGAGTTAGCATGCAGCTTTAGCCGTGATGTCTAGCTCTGCTTTTCCTGCAATGTGTGAAACCCAAAGTGTTTCCATACTTTACTGTATGTGTAGTGTTTACCACGTTGGATTTAAAAGGGAGGGTGCAGGTCATATGGATATGATGTGACGTTACTCTGACTACAACAATAAAAGCGGTAACTTCCTTCTACCTCTGCATACAATCGATTCTGGCAATAAAAAATCCATTTCAAAATTGTAAAGAAAATCCTGATACATAGGTGAATACATTTTCTTTCCCTACTCCCAGTGATTTCATGTTGAATCATTGGATTGGGACTTGTTCACACATCTCTTTCAAACCTTTTCCTCGGCTGGATGTGATCTGGGATGCAGCGGGGGGGCAGATAAGCTGTGTTTAGGCAGGTCTGCTGTGGGTCCGATCATAACAGCAGATAAATCCCACTGACTGTGTTAGATAGCCTCACCGCAGGCAGCGGGCAGGACTGCCAGGAGCCCACATTAGGTTCCTGTAATGCGTAGCCAATTTTATAATAGACCTTCCAACTACATGAGTAATGTGGCTGCCTGGCAGGCATGTCCCTTGGACGCCGTAACAGAAGTCCCCTATCATGCGTCCATCTTGCACCTATCCTGCATTAGCGCATGCCTTTAGCGGCTCGCAGCCTGCTCTTTCTTAAACGCTCTCAAATATCATGTAACGCAAAACGTGTGTGTATGGAATCAAAGTGTTTGCCGCATCATTCCTCACATCCCCCAGATAAATTCTCATTCTCTAAACATTTCCTTTAAGGGACAGAGAAGCAGCAGTGCAGCGAGCTTTCAATAAAACGTGTGACTTCTAAGATGGCTACATCTGCAGTGCATTAGGGCCCAAGCACGCTCTCACAGGTTAACTAACTCGTCATGTTACCTCGAGTGACTGAGTCTCCTGAGAAGCAAAATGGATTGCAGCGGGCTTCGATGCGAAACATGCCGAAGAGCTTCATCATTTTATGGACTTCAATGTCACCATCACTTGGTTTTGATTTAGCTGCGCAAATCACCCTTGTTACCATGTATTACCAGCGCAGGAGAATACAAATGCCTTGTCCCTCTCCTCCAGCGTTCCAAACCAATCTGCCTCCTCTCAGCCCTTGTTGTACGCTAATACAACATGGCATATGAATCATACACACAATGCATGTCTTCATCCGACCTCTACAGACAGGACCTCACAGGACAGCCACTTTGGCATTTCCTGCTCTCTCATCTTCAAGGCTTAGCAGAGACATGCATTCCCGCTCTCTTCACATAATTCAATAGAGGGTTTGACAATCACAATTAGGGCGAAGGCAGAGTAGCCTGGCAGCTTTCCCTTCGTAATATGGAATTACAAAACTGTGCCCAGTTATCCACCCACACGTGGTGGTGGGCCCATGCAGTGATGCATCTTTGTTGGGTTTGACCCAGAAGACCCCCCTCCGCAAAACAAAGTGCCTGCAGAGAGCTTTGGAAGATCGCCAGCTTGGATTGCCACTGAAAACCCATGAGAACTTCTCTAGGGCTTAAAGATTTCTACATGTGTGTGCGTAGGTAAGGGGTCTACCTCAGAGCCTGATGGGGAGGGAAAGGATGATGTATATGTATAAAGTAGACCTGCAGGTATTTCCTCCCAAGAAGCCTTTTTTTCTCTTTGTTTGCCTTGTTTCTTCTCCACACGCTCCATTGTTTTCATTGGCTGCGCAACCAATGATGCTGCAACGCTGGAAAACGGCTGGTGTGATTTTTACAGGAGGACAGGGAACATGGGTCATAAAACTCGCCTCCATTTTCCACAGACAAAAAAAAAGCTCACCCCCCCTGTCAAAGCACAAGACCTTTGTGGGAAGTCTGTATCGTACGGAGGCGTGTGTGGGAGAGCGAAGATGTGCGCACACACTCAGACAAGGAGGTCTTACTTCACACATGGGCGGGAGCTCCTCCACACACCACAAGAAAACACACAGACTGGTGGTTTCTGACGTGATGTCATCATCTGAATACTTCAGTGATTTTAGTTGTTTTGGTGCTGTGATAGGCAGTGAGGGGAATCTTAGGGGATTGTACAACAACAAGCAAACGTCCTGATCTCAGGTCCCCTGGGAGGGGGGAACAGACAGCTTTCCTCCCCCAGCAGTACGCTGCCTCACCCAGCCAGACAGACAGGGAGGCTGTTCATCTTCCTGCTATCCAAAAGCCCTTTTTTGCACAAGATGGATATGGCCTTTACTGTTGTCTTTTTCAATACCTGATTCAAATGTGGAGTTTGCTTGTTATAAGCTTATTTCCTGGAAGCGCAGTCTCCTCCAGTGGAATTTACAAGTAGTTTTGGTTTCATTTGGCCAGGTCATATTCGTCTATTTCTGCTTCCTCTCCAATACAATGGAGGTGAATGGAATTTAATTTGTGGTAATCACAGCATTGAAACATTATATTTAAAAATCCAAGTGCAATATCTGATTTTTCAAAATAAAAGGAAATATCTGCACTATTAGAAGTCATCCTAGTGATCACCTTCTAGACCCACTAAAATGGGATGGTCAACTTTCACCCTACGTGAAGCCCTTGATGGGAAACATTCCCATTTGCTTGACCTTACCCACAGGTCAGACTGACCCAGAGGATTATTTATCTCCCTTCCTGTGTGTGTATGTGTGTGTGTGTGTGTGAGTGTGTGTGCTGGTCTGTTTAGGATGTACATGCTAGTCGGACGGCTGCTACAGGAAACCTCTTGCGCTGCATGCTGTTTCTGGGTGTGAAGGAGGGGAAACCGTGGGGTGAAAGATGGCCCTGTAGGACCTGAGCCAAACCATGAAAGTTTAAGTAAATACGGAGGGCGGGGGGATAACCCTGGTGGTCTGGGTTCCCCCCTTCTCAGTTGATGTTTTCTCTCTCCTCTGCCCTTGTTTGGACAACAGTGTGCAGTGTTGTGCCATTTCCACAGTGGCCCAGTCTCGTGGTTTGCTTTGCTGGAGAATACACTACTGTATATTCACGATGCACTGGTATGAATTCTAATTTCACGCTGTCACAGGTCTCTATAGATACACTAGAGAGGTGGGGTGAGTCAGGAAAACACACACTAATGCAGCAATGTAAACACTAGTTTCCATAGAGATGATCCAACTTAAACATGTACATAAATATCTTTTTGTACTCTACTTCTTTAGCCTTTAGTCAGGATTTTGGTCCTGCTGATGAAAAGAAAAATTAAAGCTGTATGATGGTACAGTAACACACGTTAAAAAGAGAGTGTGTAGCAGAACAGTAGCTGTATAGTCTGTATATTTATAGCCGTATGCCACGTGATCACTGTCAAGCATAATTCATTTCATAATCGCTCAAAAAAAATAATAAACGATTTTCAGTGTTATGTTTTCCACATCGGTGCACCATTTTCAACTTTTTAACAGCTCATGCGTGGTAAACATCTGAAATTAGTTGCTGCTGAAGAATCTATTCACACCCCGCATTCCAGCCTTAATGTCCAACTGCTTTTCTACCTAATTAAAAGCAGACCAATTTGCTTCTTAAAAAGTTCACACCATGTTTTTGGTGTGTGTAATTGGCCCTCAGGATCTGTGGCCGTGCTCCACAAGGCTGAGAGTCATCTCATGCATCCCCATCACACTCATTAGTGCTATCATAAGTTATGTTGTTCCATTACACTGACTGCTGCACATCTAATATCAGTGAGGCTTACTGCATTTCTTCCCACGTGTAGTAGTAATTTGCTATGTCACAGTGAGCAATGCCAGTACAAATGCCACAGATTCAATGATGGATAAAAGTGACTCGGATGTGGTCTAATGATAGGAAGGTTTGTTTGAATGTGTAAGTTGAAGCTGCTGGAGGGTAGAGGAAGATGAGGGTGTTGTGGATAATTATCTGGTTGAGGCATCTTGGTGGATCAGTAAGTTTAATTGCATCAATTCTATGCCAACTCTTAGTCGATTAGTCGATTAATCGGTCGTTTTGGTTTTGGTTTTGGTGTTGGTATGACTTAGTCGACTAAAATTTCTTTAGTCAATTAGTCGTTTTTTTATGCTTTTTTCATACTGACTTGTTTCCAAGAAACTTATGAGCACATCTAGTTAACACAAGATTTAAAGTGGTGCTTTTGTGTGATTCTTTGAGGAGAAACTCAGTTTTAGAGGTCCTGTCGAGGACAGACCTAATCAATTCCAACCTTGGCCCTGAACCAGGTTTACTAATCTTAAATTAATGATTTCCAACATGTTACCAAATTTTAATGGTGTCTTTTTGCCTCCATATGTACTTCCTTAGTGCGACAGGTTGATATGTATCAAATATAGGAAATGTCTTGGTGCTTTGTGCATAGTTTTGCAGTCTCACAATCTGTGGATTATTCAAAATAATCAAATTTAAGCTAAGTGAAATGTGATGACATTTGAAGGAAAAAGTAAAAGAAAATTGAACATAAATTATGAAAAAACACATTTTAAGTTTGACATTGTTCTCCATTGTTGATTGTATTTTTTTTTTTTTACCACACATGACTACAGGCAGCAATAGTTTTGAAAGCCAATAAGCCACTTTTAAAAGTAATTTCTCAAAAATAATCATCAACATATTTTCTTTTAACCTTCTAAAGCATAGCGTAGAATTGATGCTATGTTTGTACAAAACCGATTATGATAGAGACGAGCTTTAAATTGTGTCTGAACTGGGAGATTGTCAGCTTTTTAGTCTGTGTGTGTCATCATGGCAGAATGTGGTTCTGGAGACACCTACTGTAGCGGGAACTACCACAGAGGTGGTTTTAAGTACCAGACATATATACAGTATATATACAGACATATAAACCCCCCGCAAATATGGTATGCTCACACGAAGGTAGTGCATGATGGTGACTTTACACTACACCACAAATAAAGGGTAGGTTGTCCTGAGTCATGTGATGTATAACACTTGATACTGACTGAAAAATAAGCTCAGAATTGGCAAAGATATAAAACTATGTCCAGGCGTTTCTCTGTCTATTGGCTTTAGAGGGTGAACTGTTTGTCACAACGGCACAAAACAGCAGCATGACAGCTATAGATATTCATACATACACAATGACACAATTTATTTTGTCACTATGCCTTACATCCCAAATGTTTGCATACTTGCATTTGGGGAGTACAATTATAAGAAGTGTAAATCCATTTAGGGTAAAACATTAAAATGTTTAGGGATAAAGAAAGCTTGTGTTTTCAAAATTAGAAAAGAGTTTTGTTTTTCAGTATTGGTGCAGGCCTATACACTGTCAAATTAGTTTGCATTCAAGCTCTAAATATTTTACCAAAAAGGAATATTGATAAAAATGCTTTCTGTTAGTGTGTAGTATGGTAGCAAGAAGAGTGTAACATGGTAGCATGAAGCGTAACATGCTGCATTTAGTTACTTCTAGAGATCTGCATTGAAATAACACCATCTGTTATGCTACTCAGCTGTGTTTAAGATCATTTTGGTAATTCATATATATTTCCATAGATTAAACTATTTTTGGCTTTGCCGGTTACTTTGCATTCTGTCCACTGTGGCCACATGATTAAAATTCATTGTTGGACTTGTGAAATATCCCTCCCGTGTGGAAATGCTCCGTTGAGCAGGTGTGCATGCCTTGTTGAATCTTTCCCACCATGATTAAATTGGTATGTTTTAGATTATGGTGTGTTTTTTGGCTCCCCGCCGTTCTGAGGTTCTGTGTGGATTCACTCTGAACTCGATGCTGTTTCTCTTTTCACGTGCTGCTGGTCAGAGTATCTTAGCTGGGAGCTGCACGGCCTGAATTATGCTGCGTTCAAGGAGCCAAAGCTGGACTGCAGCTGTTCGCTCATTATCTTCGATGTGAACTCAGGACATCGTGAATTCATAATGATAGGAACATCTGATAGGGCGGGTAGCTTGTATTAGCCAAAAAGTCTGCTTCTGATTTGCAGAAAGAGATATGGAAATGTTTTTGTGATTCTACAAGTGGCACGGCATAATATCCTAAAATAAACACAGATAGAAAAAGCTTCTTACGGCTGTCTAAAAAATGTTGGATTAAAACTACTTCCCTATGAGCTATAAGGTAGGCTTTATTTCAGGCCTGGATAACGGAAATGGGAAATATTTCAGTTAAAGCAGTTATGATGTTTTACTTTAAAATGGTTGAGTTTTTTTTACTTTATTTTTTGGCTTTTGAAAGGTAAGGTCAACTTTTGATTGCACAATAAACCAAAAGTCATGATTTTATCATTATTCTTACATTAGCCACGGATCAAATTCTTAGTGATTTGAACCAAATATCTGTCAGAAAAATAACTTTTTAGTAACAGACATAAATCGGCCTTGGAAACTGCACTGATTCTCCAGAAATAGCAAATCAGAAAGGAAGAGAATATGAATAGCAACCCATCCTGAACTCGACCCAATTTTCAGGGTGTTCCTAATGCAGCGAAGGCCCCGAGCCTCTGCAGCGGAGGCCCTGAAACCTCAGCCTTAAATCTGATGGGTGGATGTAAGACGAGACGGACGGTAGAATAACAGAACGTGCACTTTGTTCACCCCCAGCCTGCAGTAAAAAGCTCTGAGAATTACAGAGTGAGAGACAGTTTAACTCCGGGTCGTAAATATGTGTTTGGAACATTTTCGCTTTTTCCCTCCCTCCACGCTTCTCCTCCTGTAACGTCCCTGTTACTATACTGTATGGCGTTTTTAGTGTGTGTGTCTTTATGGCTATATTTTGTCAAGACATTTGCCTTTTTTTGTGATATATATGTTTACTACTATACTATTTTTCTCATGATGTCTTTTTGTCGTCATCTTTCCCGGTCCCTTTCTCACTAATTGAGTTTCCTTTAGGGCTGGGATGATACACCTATCTCCCGATTCAATACTATCACGATACTTGGGACCTGATATAATATGTATTTAGATTTTTAGGTGTTGCAATTCTACAAGTATTGCGATACGATATTATGATTTATTGCGATTTTGTGAGAAAAAATGTAATCATTCACTTCTAGGGACTTTAACTTTGAAAAATATATAAATTAATACATTAAAATGTGTGATTTTCAGCATGAATGTAGTCAGAGATGTCCTAAAATCAAATCTATCAGTCATTTTCAGGCATTATTTATTACATTTTTTCCAGCAACCCAAAAGTCAAAGAATAAAGACATTTCCCCACAAATTAGTGGTATTTTCTTTTTAATTTTTAAGGGGCATGTAATCTTTTATACTTCTGGTTAATATAATCCAATCAATCTTAATTCCATATATTTATTTTGCATATACAGTTCCCTTTGTTAACTCGAAAACCCGACATAGTCACATGTGTATACTTTGTGTATATCGTTGCTAGCTCTCCTGTCAGGTCCGTTCTCATTATACATCCATGGTCAGCTTCATCGTGGCCGTTTGACTGCATTTAACATAAATGTCAGTATGTGGGTGCCCTACAGTTGTAGCGTTGGCCGATTTGACCACAGAGATGAGAGTGACTGCTGATTTGACCGAACGTTACTGCAATACGATAATGTTAGCTGTCCATGACAGAGTTAGCATGCAGCTTTAGCCGTGATGTCTAGCTCTGCTTTTCCTGTCAATGTGTGAAACCCAAAGTGTTTCCAGACTTTACTGTAAGTGTAGTGTTTACCAGGTTCAAGTCGAATCCAATCTGACCCTCCGCTGTTTTGTTCTTCTTCATTGCGGTCAGCTGCGGTTTGTTTTGGTTGACGGATACAGAACAGATATGATGTCACGTTACTCAGACTACAACAACAAAAGTGTTAACTTCCTTTTACCTCTGCATAGTTTCAAATGAAGCAAATATATCGATTCTGGCATTGAAAGATCAATTTCAAAATCGTTTTTGATGTGAATCGATTTTCTTTTTCCCACCCCTTGTTTCGACCTGTTTTTATGCACATTTTCAACAACAACAAACTTAAAGTCAAAATATCTAATATGCGATTTGAAAAAATGGTGGTGGATGAAAACATTTTGATTTTGTTAAAATTCGTGCCTAATTCGGACACACCCACGCACACACAGACGTCTCTGATGTCTGTCTTCTCGTCATGTGTGTTTACAGTCATCTTTTCCCTTCAGGCAGTCTCTCTGTGTTTCTGTCCTCACTTAGATACACACCTAAACAGACAGGGTGTGTGTGTGTGTGTTTAAGAGGGAGAGGTCTCCCTCCTTTCTTGTTTCCAGCCTGTGGGAGAGTCCCTACCCAAACCGCAGCAGGGTAATAATCACTTAACCCAAATCAGGCGCAATCAGGACGAGCCGGGCTGCAGCTGGGAGGCACCCAACCCGTGGGGGCGAGTTGGTGAGCGGGTGGGTGAGTGAGAAGGCGGCGGGGGGTGGGAGGTGGGGGGTTGGTCGGGATGACGATGTGGACACTGATGACCAGGAGGAAGATCAAGAGCGCCAGCCTTTGTTGTGCCATCCTCGTCCTCATCTGGCTCCAACAGGGAGCGAATCAACGGGGGGAAATTGGGGAAATCAGAGATGAGATTCCTGCAGAGTGAAGGTTAAATGCTGTTCCTGTCGTGTGTGTGTGTGTGCGCGGTTTTCGTGTGTTTTGTCTACATGTGATTGTTTCGTTAGTGCTCCCCAGGCCCCTGCTGAGTCACTGAATCTGATCTTGTGTGATCCCGTGATTGTGTTCTGAGCTATTTTCCTGATGTTTGTGTTGTGATGTAGGTCCTGTCACAGCTGCAGGCCCCACAGGAAGACACACACACACAAAACACTTTCAGGCATGCACACACACATACAGTATATGCAGGGGTGTGTAGGTCCTGTCAGAGTTGTACGCCTATTGGGGAGACATCTGCAAATGGGCCTCGACATGCACACACACACACACACACATGCATGCATGCATGCAGGGCTGGGTGGAACCATGACGGAGCCTGAAATCCAGGCAATTTATTGGGCTTCGCTCCAGCCAAGACCTACAGCATGTCAACGCTGTCTCCGTTTCCTCGTCCTTCCGCCCCACAAAGCTTATCTCCTCGCAGCTGACTCGGCTCCTAATCAAACGGAGATTGCAGCAACACTGTATCATACAGATAAATCGCAAGTAACTGCGTATTTATGAGTGTGTGTGTGTATGTGTTGTAGCGTCCTTGCCGTTGTTAGTAGCCCACCTTGCAGCATCTGCCATTCATTTGGAGTGGAAGACAAACACACTGATGAAAATGACTCAGACCACAGGACCATTTCTGTCTGGATTTGTCTCCTTCTCTTAACTTCCTGACTCTATTTCTGCCTCTCTTTCTGGGGGTTACTCCATTGTATACGTCCATATCTGCTGCATTTTTAAACACACGTTTGCACAGCACATGGACCAAATTTCAAACTCAAGCTACATCTCCACAATTGAATTTTACTTTGTTTAAACACTCTCAGTGCTGCCTCGGCCATGTCGCCAATCTGCACCGAACCCCACTGGAGACTCAGATGTATGAGTGTATTTGTAGTCCATCTGTGTTTGATTTTTGGAGGTTTGACATGTGGGAAACTTCGGGGGTAAAGATCATAATGTGACTCGGAGGCATTTATGGGTGACTTTCCTCTTGTTGTTGTCCATTATCTCCAAAATGTTTGATAACTTTTATATATTTTGCACACTGTGCTTTTGACAGGGTGGCCTGGTAGTTCAAGAGAGGGTGCAATTGGAAAAGCACAGGTCCAATCCCCACAACAGCCTCATATTAAAGTAAAATTATTATTTTTTTTAACTCTGGTCTTATTTTTTATAGTTTTGACATGCATTCCTCTCAGTTATTTCACAAAAAACTTTATGTCTGGGGTCACGGCTTCATATCTAAACATACTTTACAAAGGAGTCCATTAAAACAAGAATGACAAGCGGTCAGACATTTTCAGACAGGCTGTAAACAAATCCTCACTTTAACTATATTATCCAAACCAAATTATCATGTGTTGTCTGACCGCTCGTGTTACTTCCCTTAATGCACTGTGTTGTAAAGTGTGTCTGCTGAGTTAAATGTTGTCATAAAAGATGACTAAAACAAGACTCAGGTTTTCCTTAAAACAACGGGAGGCCTGCTGGTGAACTGAAAACACGCTCATCTCACCCAGATGTAGATGAGGAACATTTCTAATTACTACCCAGTGTGACATGGGAGTTTCAATTCATAGGAAAAGAGACATATTTCTCACCTGGATTCCTTTATGACATGATGGAGTGGGGAGTGGGTGGAGAGTTTGGAGGAAGCTTTGGGGGTTTAGTGACAAGGTGTTGAAGTGGAACAGCCCACAGATCAGCAGGATGGACACCTGCCCCCTTTAACAAATGACCCAGAACCTCCCAAATCCTTCCTCACACAATGGAGGGTCATACATGCACATTCACGCGCTAAATGTTTTCCTTCTCTGCTCGCAATGCACACACTCGTATAGTGTTAGAGCCCCTGAAAATGAGGTTTCAAACCAGTGAAAATAGCAATGGCAAACATTTTTAATGTGAAATCACCCAACTGTGATCCAACTGTTCAAAATTTAGCAGAACATATTTTGGTCATCTCATCTTTCATAGTAAAAGCTCTTTTATCGACAATAAAATAATCAACAACACTACTATAATAATGAGTTAGCCATTGAAGTCCTTTGATCAAGCAAACAATTCCAAACAGTTTCTGGTTTCACCTTCTCAAATGTGAATATTTGCTTGAAGATCTTTAGGCTTTTGGAACTAAGATGAGCGATTTAAAGACTTCACCTTTGGCTCTGCATTTTTCACAATTTTTGGACATTTTATAGAAAAAAATGATTAATCTGCATATTAATCGAAATTGAAAAGATGTGTTAGTTGCATGCAACCCTACTCAGACATGCAGAGCATATGGCCACTGTCCAGTGAAAACCACATATCTCCAAAACATAAACATGTCATGAGTTAAAGGAATAGTTTCACATTTTAAGAAATACACTTATTATGCAACTAGGGCTGAATGATTTTGAAAAAATATCTAATGGCAATTATTTTGACTGATATTGCAATTGCGATATGATTTGTGATTTTTTGAGGGAGTGATACTTTATATATTATCCTCAATTTCATTCTTAAACATATTGAAATGATTATGGTGTGATTTTTTTAGGGGATTTGTACCAAACAAAGATGTTTTCATAAGTCTGTAGAATATGATGTGTAGGCCAGGACATCGCTATAGCATGACAATATTTGATTTAGAATGGTATTTTGACACACATTTCGCCTTCAACAAATATTGTGTCTCCTGCGATTTGAAAGAGCGAGTTCAATAACATTTTGATTAATTGTGCAGCCCTATATGTAACAATGCATTTTCAAATATTTATTTAGCTTAAGAAAGAGGATAATTGTATCAACCCTTAAAAGATCACTTAACGGATGTCTGTCTTAATACAATATTCACATGCCTATACAGTTTGTGCATTGAAATTATTTTCTTGCTAAGCTGATACAAAAAAAGAGAGAATTTTGCACTAAAAAGACTGTAACTTTGGAAAATGTTTAGTATGCCAGAATAAGATTTAGTATGTCCCAATAGTATGTCAAATGCAGTATGCCAAAAATACCAGGATGTCTGACTACATCCAGTCGCATTTTGCAGTATGCAAGCCAGCATGCTTTTCTGGCTATTCTGACCCACAATCCTTTGCGCAGAGGAAGATACGTCACACTGACTGAGCCGCCATGAGAGAGCACAGACAGATGACAGCTGGATGACAGAAGCCGCAATGACAGATGACAGACAGAGGACAGCTCATTTGACAGATGACAGTGCATTTAAGTGTTCAAGGCGCTATGTTATGTTACGAAGTATTATGTCCCAATTGCATACTTCATGCAACAGTATGTACTTTGTAAGGGCAGTATGTGCTAAAAGTAAAAAGAAGAAGTATGCGATTTGGAAAGCAGCCCTAATTTGTCAAGACCCAGACTGCTGGGGCATCATATTGGCTTGGGCCATAAATAAATTAAATACATTTTTGCACATAAATATGAATGAGAATTTTGTCCCCCATCATTTACATTTATATCGATTTAAGGAGGAATCTCTTAATCTCCTTAGAGGAACATTTATGTACTTATGGGCATGTGAGTATGGTTTTAAGACAAACTTAAAAAATGTGAACCTTTAATACTTCAGCTTATCTGAAAGATTAAAAATCGGAAATACCTGGTGTTCACTGGAATCATTCTGTCATCTAAAGGTCAAATGTGCTACTCTGCACTAAAACCATGCATGTCATAGTTTTGAGAACTGATGGTGGTGATTCCCCTGTTTCTTTACTTCTCAGAGCGTCTTTGATAAGATAATGGGAGCAGTTGCACAGTGAGTGTGTTCTGAAGCACCTGACCCTTAAATAGGTGCTGAGTGGAGGGCCTGGGCTGGGCTGCTGAGACGTGCTCATGCTCTGTTGACTTAAGCATTCAGACTGAGCCATCAATCATCTGAGTGTGACGGCTCTGCCCCTGAACCCCAGCGTACTTTATCTGCCAGCAAAGCCTCCCCGCTCAGTGTGTGCATGTAAAAACCAGCCCCGATGTGAAAGAAGTAAATCGCATTTTTATCTCTTGTCTGTCTCTTACAAAATTAACTTTTTCTCACAAGCGCACACCTCCTTTTTTTTGCTCTCTCTGAAAAAGCCGGGAATTGGTTTTAAATCCTTCCTTCCTACTTTTTCAAAACCGCCGGAGCATTTGGAAATGGTTCTTTGCAATTATATTTAATCATATGCGGCCGTCCCAATCAAGGCCAGCTCTGGTGATCACATTTGCATGGGTTTCAGGTTTTGCCCTTCAAGTCAGTGTAGTGCCCATGCAGGCTCCGGGGGTAAGGACCACCTGGACGAGCCGCAGATCCGCTCTCTCTCTCTCTTTTTCCTTTACCAGCTCGCACTGCTTAGCGTTTTAACTTCACGCTGAAAAAGCTGATTTTTGTGTTTTTTAAATTTGTTTTCATCGTAGTTTTTTTTTAGCTTTTCGGTTTTGCTTTCGGCACTTATAGGAAGTGGAGTTGAGTTTCTATGAAATTGTGAAAATAGTGAAGTGTGTATTTGCGTGTGTGTGTGTGTAAAGCGTTTTAGCAGAATTCCCAGATGCACTGCCCCGCTAAGTCCAGCTGACCAGCCCACCCAGCCTGTGAGAGAGTGGGCTTCCATTTTTCTTCTCTCTGCAGACCGTAGAGGTCAGCGTGACTGTGTGTGTGTGTGTGTGTGTGTGTGTCTGAGCATATCAGACCGTCATTGCCTGACTATTTGTGTGTGTGTGTGTGTGTGTGTGT
>CAKAOH010037609.1:3806-25029 GCA_916701665.1 Sebastiscus tertius | reverse complement strand
CCTTTACCATCAGACAGTCCTTTACCATCAGACGGTCCTTTACCATCAGACGGTCCTTTACCATCAGACAGTCCTTTACCATCAGACAGTCCTTTACCATCAGACAGTCCTTTACCATCAGACGGCCCTTTACCATCAGACAGTCCTTTACCATCAGACAGTCCTTTACCATCAGACGGCCCTTTACCATCAGACGGTCCTTTACCATCAGACGGTCCTTTACCATCAGACGGCCCTTTACCATCAGACAGTCCTTTACCATCAGACAGTCCTTTACCATCAGACAGTCCTTTACGACGGGGAACTGAAGCCGTTATATCGCCGTCTTCAAAGCCACCAGACTCCATTCACAAAACAGTAATTTCACCTCTCAGAACAGAGTTGCTGGTTTGTCGCTGCATCGATCGGTTAGTTAGTTAGTTAGTTAGTTACTTAGTTAGTTAGTTCGTTTCTGATCTGAACTAACGTGGCGTCCACACAGCAGTACGTCGCTGAGCTTCCTGCCGGTTCTCTGGTCTGCTTCTCCACAGCCGACCGCCAGCTAAGTTACTGTATTAATACACTGACTATAGGGATGTATATATATATATATATATATATATATATTCTGTATTGATACACTGACTATAGGGACGTAAATAAACTGCACAGGTAGCAGCGTCATCCTGCAGAAACCTCCGTCAGGTCACCATGTGGGGAAAAGGGTGTAGAAGGGCTTGAACCTCAACAACAAAGCACAATAATGGACCCGCCCTTTATTGTCTAAACTCAGAGATCAGATTCCTGTGTTTGTTTCCTGAATTGAAAAGAAATCCGGACGTGACTTTAAAATGCCCCTTCTCCTCCTCCTCCTTCCTGCGTCCGTCTTGACTTACAGCAGATCTCCCTCTCCTCCCAGCTGTAAACTGGACCAACCACAGGAGTCTAAGTTTCCATCTGAATGTGCAGCGAGCCGCTCAGAGTGTTTCCAGGATTTCCTTGTTCTCTTTCACCCAGAAAAAAAAAAAAGAAGAGTTTTGGGTCACGAGGGGACGCTTCAGTTTGTGATGTTATGTGTGAACTTTAAAGTCTGGACGCAGCGTTATGTGTCGGTGAAGATGTTGAGCCGTCGGGAGGCGGCGTTAGAGAATAGCCAGAATCACCAGCGAGTCAACGGAGCAACATGAGTGTTGGTTTCAATCCCTGGGAAAGTTCTAGTTGTTCTTCTGCTGTGACTTTGTGTTGAACACATCAGTGTGTCTCACTCCAACGCTCTGAATCAGTTCATCCTCATGTAGTTTTTGAAGTATGACTCACAAGATAATTGAGAACAGTGAATTGTTAACATGAGATTACAACATGAGAGCATGTTGCATCCAGATATGATGCACATTGTCTGACGCCAGCTTGCATCAGTTAGTGTCGTCCCGTGATTTAATACCCCGACAACAGAGTCACTGATTAAAACTCCTTCCTTCATATGGGAGCATTTTAAACATTATATCATTACATGTCATGTGACAGAAGCTCACACAGAAGAACCATGTGTCTAGAGGCTCGTGTGGAGTTTCCACCGGGCTAAGATTCATCTTCTCTATTGACTTTATAAAAGAACTTTTTTGATTTGTCTGCTTGTGTCTTTAATATCAACCATGAACCGCAACTAAAACATCTTTTTCCTTCTCAGATTGTTTCAATTTGAAAAGGTGAGAATATCCAATATTTGACGAGAAAAACTAAACTAAACTTAAACTGATCTATATTTACTGCCACACAGCCGTTGTGCACGTTGCCCTGCTGCAACACACATGAACTACTAATACAAGCAACACTTTGCAGGATGTTTCTGCTTCCTGTTGGGGAAATACAACATGTGGTCCAAATAGTCTTTCCAGAGAAATCTCACCAGTTCAGCCGGGTTGGTGCCAGAGATGTTGCTCTGCCTGCCGTGTGTCGGTCATGTTTGGTTCTGTCTCACTGAACGCTGACAAACCGTCCTCAGTTTGCTCGTCTGGCACCGGACGCCGTCACCAAACACACCAACACAAAGCCGGATCTGTCTTCTCCTCCTCAGGCTGGAGCGAGAGAAGAGTAACTGCATCACTCCCCAATTCTGAGACACCTCATTTACTTCTACAGAAGCTGGAGAGAGATGGAGGAGATTAAAGATGGAGATGGAGATGGAGCAGGAAAAGATGGAGGGAGAGAGTTACATAAAGAGAGGAGGTCAGAGCGTTGGAGAGGAAAGTGTTGAAACAGGGAACATTAAGTGAAACAGAAAAGGACAGTAAAGAGAGAGAGAAGTGAGGGGAAGAGGGGGAAGATGCATCATCTGGCAGCATCCTGTCGCAGAGAGAGAGAGTAAAGAAACATAAACTAAACATTTTAATAACCACAGACCGACGCTGGATTCACAATCCTCCCTCAAACAAATCCATATTTCAGAAGCATGTTAGTCTATAAAGACAGTTTGGACACTCACTACTGCAGCTATAGTAGAGAGGACAGGCTGGCCTGACGCAGCAAGGATTCATTGTAGAGATGCACCGATACCAGTATCGGGTATCGGGTCCGATACTGTGCTCATGTACTCGTACTCGCAAAACAGCTCCGATACAACAGCAGCGTGACGTTAACCTCTCGTCACCATCTTTCGACCCCACGGGGCCGGCATCCCACCTCAGCCGTCGCGCACCGGCCCTCACTTTCATTGCTCCACGGGGTTTTGCTTGCATTCTCTGACTCGCGCGTGCGTTAGACTCCTTGGTCCGTGTTTCAAGACGGGTCGGGTGGGTTGCCGACGTGGGCTGAGGCCCGCCCTGGGGGCACGACGCAGCTGGGGCACGCTAAGGACAGTCCGCCCCGGTGACACTTTGGCCACGGCCCCAGGAAGCACCTTCACCCCGAGCCTTTCCAAGCCGACCTAGAGCCGGTGGCGGCGCACCGCCTCGTCTGCGGGACTCCCCAGCCTGCCGTGTGTCCTCACAGCCTCCAGCTGGCTGTTAACCAGGCTCTCTAGTCTCAGAGGAGTACTCGTATCGGTACTCGGTATCGGAGAGTACCCAGATGGAAGCACTTGTACTCGGTCTGAATAAAGTGGTATCGGTGCATCCCTAGTTAATTGGTAGATCTTTTGGCATCTTATGTGTTTAGTAAAAACATCCCGGTGGGACTGAAAATAAAATACGGACGGAAACAACGTATCATCAGCACGGAAAACACCTGACAAACGTCACAAAAAAAGAAACGTGTGACTTGGTAACATCCAAAACAAACAGCGGCCTCCTGGTTGAAAGTCCTGTGTTTGTTGGACCCGTCCAGCCCCTCCTGTCTTCACGTGGATGCCTTTACGTCACAGTCAGTAGAGACTACATGCCGTACATGTGACACGCCAAAAACAAGAACAGCGGTTTTAATCACACGCTTTTGTCTCGCTCATTATCGTGTCATTAATACGCGTTTTAGTGCGACCGGTTTGTAATTAAGTTGTATACCTGGCAGGAAGAGTGGATTTACCTGCTCTGTCCGTCTCAGGGAAGACTTGGTGTCCTTCCTGTAATAATAACCTGAGAGATATTCATGCTATTGTGAATAAAAACTGATCAAAATACTGTTTACATACAGTACAGCAGACAGTACAACTTCTCCTGCAGCCACTAAGACTTGCATCGTACCGTCGAGGCACTCGGTGCTGTAACCTGATGAATTACAGCCCAGTCACACTAAAATGCGTATGAATGACACGATAATGAGCGGGACAATAGCGTGCGATTAAAATGCTGTTCTTGTTTTTGGCGTGTCACATGTACGGCATGTAGTCTGTACTGACTCATCTCCCTTTAAGGGACATTTTGAACAGATAAAAAGTGGTGCGATTAGTTCATATTTGAATAGATGGATGATGGTCGACAGGATGGATGCTGGGAGAAGTTTTAGATGAAACATGGTCGTCTGCGTACGTGCAGTCTGCTGTTTGTTTCACCTGTTTCACTGTCAGCTCTGTAAACAGTACTTTGAGCAGACAGGCGTTCATTTACAGCAGAAAGATCTCTCAGATTATTACAGGAATGAGATCAAGTCTTCCCTAGAACTCACAGAGCAGGTTAATCCACTGCTCCTCCTCCTGACAGTGTTATGCAAATCATTAAAATACCTGTCACACACACAAACATCTGAACTATCTGCTACCGCCCCACGCTGCTGCTGACTATGAGGGCTGCTGTAGAACAGTTTGAATCCCTCTGGCACGCATCTGAGTCAATCCTAAACTATAATCCCCGGCTGGGCTGTTAACCGTGGAGCTCCCTCCCTCCGTCAGTCAGAGAGAGTAGAGAGTAGATACGGAGGATACAGGAGTAGAAGTGATGGCTCATAATAATAGTGATGATGATTAGGATCCAGCTGTGAGGTCATAAAGGAGTTCCCTGCAGGCCGCTGGGTGTTGTGTTGCAGTAGCTACCCTCCCCCCCTCTGAACATCTGGTAGTGGAAGCTGTTGAACGGCGGGGGTGCAGGGCTAGGATGGGGATCCCAGCTGAAAAACATTTTCCTCACACATTCCTTCCCTCTTTTATTTACCAGTACCTGCAGGAATCTGAGTCCGCCACCGCTGTAGACTGAGAGTCCAGAAGCAAAGAGGTGAAAGTCCAGCTGCTAGATGGCGCTGCGGCAGCTCTGCCGCCATTTTGGACTGAAAACCACAAATGAGTCCACAGCAGAGATGTATAAAGCCCCGAGGAAGAGCGCCGGTCGTCGATCCGTAAACAAAATGAAACTCATCAAAACCGTCTTCGTTCGTCTTTCCACTGTTCCAACAATCACCAACTTTGGTTTGGTTGAAATAAACTCTGAACAGTTAGACGTGAAAAGAAACAGACGTTATCTGCTCTCCTCAAAGCCACCAGACTCCATCGACAGAAACACTCATTTTACCTCACTGATCGTTGTAAAACACTTCATTCAGACTCATCAAAAACGCCTTTGTTCGTCTTTCCACTGTTCCAACAATCACCAACTCTGGTTTGAAAGTTTGACTGAATAAATAACAGGTATTAAAAACCGTAACGTAACATTTCTCCGTTTACTAACCCTGTTTTCCAGCACGTTCATGACAGACACAGAAATGCACACTAATCTACTCACAATGGGAAAGGAGTCTATGGCCTATTTTTAGCGGGTTTTTCCCGTGTTTTAAAAACTCACATTTACGCGCTAACTTTGGTGGAAAAAGGTCAGTTAACACATTTTACATCTGTCGACCGTGAAACATGGTTTGTCCTCCGTGGTGATCAGAGGAGAGACCGTCTGTTTCCATCAGGACGTCTGCTGTGTGTCCACTGCCACTGATTGGTGACGGCGGAAAGGACACAGGATGACCTCCTGACCTTTTTCACTTCCTAACACATACACACCATCATCACGCGACACAATCACATCACGACACATTCATTGTTATTTTAAGAGTGAAGGCAAACTCATAGAGGCGGGGAAAACTTCTAAATAGATGTTTTAATGCCAGAATGGATATATCCGCTTCATCTGAGCCTATGTGGAGGTAGAAGGACGCTTTTATCGTGGTAATCTGAGTAACGTGACGTCATATCCGTTCCGCATCCGTCAACCAAAACAAACCTCAGAGAGTCTAAACCGTTGGAGGGTCAGCGTGGATACGACCTGGTGAACACCACACATCCAGTAAAGGATGGAAACACTTTGGGTTTCACACATTGACAGGAAAAGCAGAGCTAGACAGAGCAGAGCTAAAGCTGCACGCTAACGTCTAAAAAAGGCCAAAATATGTCAGAAAATCAGGCTGAACAAAGGCTGAAAAAAGTCAGAAAAAGCTGAAATGTGTCCAAAAAAAGGCCGAAAAAATGCGAAAGTATGGCCGAAATATGTCGCTCTCGTCTCCGTGGTCAAACGGGCCGACGCTACGACTGTAGAGCACCCAGATACTGACATGTCTGTTCTCTGCATTGAACGGCCCCGATGGAGCTGACCATGATGGATAAAGAGAACGGAGCTGACGGGAGAGCTAGAGACCACCTTGGAGAAGTTACAGGAAGTAGACACGTGGGACTATGTCCGCTTTTCAAAATAAGGTGTTAACAAAGGGAACTGTAGATACTAAATACATCTATGGAAATCAGACTGATGGATTATATTCACCAGAAGGATAAAACATTATAAATGAAAAAGAGACACCACTAATCTGTGAGGGAAACGTCTTTATTCTTTGGTTTCTGGGTTGCTGGATAATCAATATAATCAATACTTCCTGTCAATGATCCTGATCTAGTTGACTTCAGGACGTCTCTGACTACAGACATGCTGAGAGTCAAACATTTGTACTGGATTCATTTAGAGATTTTCCAAAGTTAAAGTCTCTAGAAGTGGATGATTCAACTTGTTCCCTTCATGGTCTAGAGGTGAAGAAGTTAACAGAAATCAGAATATGGAATTACAATACACCCTGACTGACTTCCTCACAACAGAAAGCTGTTGTAACTTCTGCTTTTGAACTTTTAACTGAAAGAATGAAATTCAGTGAAGCTGATATGAAACTTGAGGAGAAACACGAGGACAGCGAGCGGGAAAGCAACGCATCCTGCTACTGTTTCACTTTTAATCTGAAGACGACCTTCCTGTGAATCTAATCAAACCGATCTCCCTGGTTTAAAAGAAATGTTCATAGTTGTGTAGTTTCCTCCTTTCATATCCTTCCTGCTCTGTGGCAGATTGATAGAGTTGATAAATGATGTGTGAATAAGAGATGTGTGAGCTCTAGTGTTGACCCGGTAACACCATACTGTGGTTTGTGCTGAAGACTCCTCTGAAACTCTGAAACAGCCGTGTTGTGCATTAAGCCCTCGTCATTAATTATCTGCACCATTAATTCTTCTTCTTCTTCTTCTTTGGGGTTTCCTGGTAAAAAACATGACTAATGCAGTAAGCATTCAAATCCAAGAAATGTAGACATCAAAGGGATGCACCGATACCATACCAGTATCCGATACTGTGCTCATGTACTCGCAAAACGGCTCCGCTACAACGCCACCGATACCACTTTACGGCAGCGTGACGTTAACCTCTCGTCACCATCTCTCGTCCTATCGCACGCACTCACGCTCCACCTCCCCGACGGTGTGGGCGAGACGGGCCGGTTGACTCCTTGGTCCGTGTTTCAAGACGGGTCGGATGGGTTGCCGACATCGCCGCAGACCCCTGGCGCCTTTTACGTGGGCCGAGCCCCGCCCTGAGGACAGTCCTCCCCGGTGACACTTTGTCCACGACTCCGGGAAGCACCTTCACCCCGAGCCTTTCCAAGCCGACCTAGAGCCGGTGGCGGCGCACCGCCTCGTATGCGGGACTCCCCAGCCTGCCGTATGTCCTCACAGCCTCCAGCTGGCTGTTAACCAGGCTCTCTAGGCTCAGAGGAGGACTCGTATCGGTTCTCGGTATCAGAGAGAACCCAGATGGAAGTACTGGTACTCTGAATAAAGCGGTATCAGTGCATCACTACATCAAACGACCACAAACACTGTTGATTGACAGGAAGTGCAGTTCAGAGTATAATGGTAGAGTTGTTGGTTTCCCTGACGTCTCTGTCCTCCCTCTCCCTCCAGATCCAGCCCTACGATAAGATCGCTGGCCGAGGATTGCCCGACAACGTGGCCGACTGCCTGAACAAGCTGGTGGTGGTGAAGCTGAACGGAGGCCTAGGCACCAGCATGGGATGTAAGGGCCCCAAGAGCCTGATCAGCGTCCGCAACGAGAACACCTTCCTGGACCTCACCGTGCAGCAGATAGAGGTACACAAACACATCAGAAGAGCCTTGGAGATTAGAAGGATTCATATGTAAGATGACGTCATGTTGAAGGATGACATCAGTCATTCTGAAAGATGTCTTCACTGGTGAGCTTTCTATTGCAGCAGAGGTTCTTTAGTTCAGCTAATATTGACATACTATCACTTATTTGATACAATAACCATATAAATAATAATATAAATACTAATATAAGCCACCATATCCATAATGTGGAAACACCTCTACAAGACTTCCACGTAGGAGTAGATGGAGGATCAGACGCTGGCTTTAGAGTAGAGATTCCCTTCTGTCGCCAAACCTCACTGGAGAAAACATGGATTTAATTCAGACATGAGAACCAAATCGACTCTTTATGGATCTTTATTGTAGAAGAAGTGATGGCTCCGTTCAGGCAGACTCTTAAACCCTGACTGTCTCATGTTTCTTTAGTTGGTTGTTTTGAATGTGTTTCTATCATGAGACGTTCCTCCTCGGCCCGTCCATCCCTCTGTGGATAAAAGCTTTAATCTGAACTCTTCACAGTCCATTAGTTCCTCTTTTCTCTCACAACCACAGCTGACAGAGCTCCTCCTCCACATCATCAGGTTTGGCAGCAGATGGACAGTTACAGTAAAAGGTGGTGTTGCCTCACTCGGCCGGCTGCCGTGCCAGAACACATGATGTGGCTGTGATGTCAGAATGGGTGGAGCGCGGGAGCAGGAAGTGATCGTCTGATGTAATACTGTGTTGTAGAGATGTTTGAGTAGTGTGTGTCTCTCAGAGAGGACACTTTAGTTTATTACCCCGAGATGGAAAAGTACTGAAAGAAAGTGGATTCATAGGAAACACCCCCCCCCCTCTGCTTTTCTTGTAGTCACAGAATCACAAGCATATGTCTGGTTCCTTTTCTATGTGAATCATCCTGCAGGCTCTGGAGCTGCTGTTACTTTATGTATCGGAGGCGCCGTGGGAGAGACGTGCATTTTTTGGGGGGTTGTAGTGAAAGAGGATCTGTTGCAGGTCTGTGGGTTTGCCAGGAAAAAGGCTGTGTGCTGACTGGAGGGGGGTTGTGGTTATTTGTGCCTGATCGTACATCAAGACATAAAATACATACTTACTGCCCTCATCAGCAGTACGAGTGATTCATTAAATAAAGAATCACATATGAACCCTCTGAGACCCGATCCAGACCCACTTCACTGTCTTTCAGAGGCTGAATGTCAAAAGAATTGTTGGAAAATTGTCAGACAAAAGTCAGAAAAATGTCCAAAAGAAAGGCTGCAGAAGAGTCAGACCCTGGTGTCATAGTAAACTAGAGAACCTGATGAATCCATCGGGACCAGCCAGGTCAGACCAGCTTGTAGTGAAGGAGGTTAAAAAACGCTCCAAACTTAAGCTAAGTTTTAGCGAGGAAACATTTTCCAAAGGGGTCCCTTGACCTCTGACCTCCAGATCAGTGAATGTGAATGGGTTCTCTGGGTACCCACGAGTCTCCCCTTTACAGACATGCCCACTTTATGATCATCACATGCAGCATTTCTGAGGGATTACTGATCATTTCTATCATTTCTCAAGTGGTAAATAATGTTTCCAGAGGTTAAGGGGAATCGTCTCTCCACTGACTACCGGTCCTGTGTTGGTCCACGGAGGGACTGTGCCTCTCTGTGAAGATGCAGAGCGTTGGTGTGTACAGTGCTGTGTAATTGAGTTTATATAGGGAGGGGGGGTGTTTGTGTGCGTTTCATAACGGCCTCCTGGGACGCCGCTCTCCTCTCCTCGCAGCACACACTGCTCCCTGTGTCCGAGTCACTGCTCTCCATTTACTGCTCAGGTCTGCTCAGATTACCTCCCGACTGAATCGGCCCATTTACAACGAGAGAAAATGGATCCCGTAAACACACCGACCCCCGACCCCCGACCCCCGGCCCCTGGCCCCAGACCCCTCACCGGCTCTCCTGTGAGACAACGCTCCTCAGGCAGATTTACTCTGGACCTGAACGCTGAGAGGAGACGCTGTGGGAGTCATAACTTTACGAGAAAAAAAGTCGTAATTTAATGAGAATAAAATCAGAAGTTTATGAGAAGAGAAAGTGTTAATGTTAGGAACCTGAACCTACGAGAGCCTCTGAAAGACAGTAAAGTCTGTCGGGACCGCGGGTCTCAGAGGGTTAAATTAAACCAGTTTAAAAGAAACTCGTCTATTCTGGGAAACAGGGCCGTAATAACTTATTACTTTGAGACGGCCCGTGTTTCCTATAGATGAATAGCTCTGGTTGTTTCCTCTCCTGTCCTCCTGCCTCTCCACACACCCTCTGACTACACACTGCTGTTTCTAATGTGTTTGCATTATGATGTGTGTGTGAGCGCTGGGAGGAGTTTTCTAAAGGTCTTTCACTGAAGTAGCGTCACAGAAAGGTGTGGGGAGGTTGCTTTAACTCTTGTAAATGTTGTAGTGGTTATGTTGGTTTACATAAAGCAGGCGGCCAGCCGACACCCATCCTGCTTATTAAAGGAAACTCAGATTACTAATCATTCCTGGTTCTCTGTCACCGGCTGGAAACTCAACTCTTTAGCAACTTCCTCACATCAACTTTAATTTCCTCTTATCTTGGTTTGAATCTCTCCTCAGGTATTATTTCCCTCCTTTTGTATTCATTCTAATCACACACTTCATTAAATAAGTTGTTGTTCTCCGGAAGACATCATCACATATTGAGCGTAAAGCGTGAAAGAAAGTCAGAATATGAGAATAAA
Source organism: Sebastiscus tertius (assembly GCA_916701665.1). Taxonomy (NCBI): domain Eukaryota; kingdom Metazoa; phylum Chordata; class Actinopteri; order Perciformes; family Sebastidae; genus Sebastiscus; species Sebastiscus tertius. The sequence goes on along the minus strand of CAKAOH010037609.1, from coordinate 14,489 downwards.
ATCAGAAGTTTATAAGAATAAAAGTCGGAATATTACGAGAATAAAGTCATAATATTATAATAGTAATTTTACGTGTTATTTTACTTTATAGATTGAGATTATTAATACAAAATATAATCAACTAATACATTCTGATGTATAATTATCGATTCAATTACCCATCTATATATAAAGTCATTATTATTATATGTAACACATCAGTAGCATTACAGCAGCAGCCCGTCTGGTCACATAAAGATCTAACTGTAACTCTACAGGACGTTTCTTCCCCGCGTTATAAACTCTCTCAGTCCGTCTCCGCTGGATAAATGAAGCTAAACGTTTGTTTTTCTGATTGTCCCTGAACAGCACCTGAATAAGACGTACAACACCGACGTGCCGCTGGTCCTCATGAACTCCTTCAACACGGACGAAGACACCAAGAAGATCCTGCAGAAGTACACACACCACCGCGTCAAGATACACACCTTCAACCAGAGCAGGTGAGACAACACGCTAACAACACGCCAACAACACGCCAAGCACATGCTGAGTGACCGAGCAAACCAACACGCTGACGCACTAAAGGAGATGTGACGCCACTGACAGGCGACCAGATGAAACGGACCGTTGCCTTCATTCAAATGACACATTTCTCTGTTTCAAAGTCTTTGGAAACATTTGGGATTAGGGATGCACCGATACCGATACCAGTATCAGGTATCGGGTCTGATACTGTGCTCATGTACTCGCAAAACGGCTCCGATTCCACTTTACAGCAGCGTGACGTTAACCTCTCGTCACCATCTTTCAGGTCCTATCCTTCTCTTCATACATCCATGGTCCTATCACACGCTCCACCTCCCCGACGGTGCGGGCGAGACGGGCTGGTGGTGTGCCTGACCCCGCTGAGCCGGGATCCCACCTCAGCCGGCGTGCACCGGCCCTCACTTTCATTGAGGGTGCGGTTTTGTTTCCACCCTCTGACTCGTGCGTGCGTTAGACTCCTGGTCCGTGTTTTCAGACGGGTCGGGTGGGTTGCCGACATCGCCGCAGACCCCTGGCGCCTTTTACGTGGGCCGAGCCCCGCCCTGGGGGCACGACGCGGTCGGGGCTCACTGAGGACAGTCCGCCCCGGGAGCAGGACGCCCGTCCTTCCCCGACGGGAAGAAAGGGCGCAGCGAGCACGAACTAGAGCCGGTGGCGGCGCACCGCCTCGTATGCGGGACTCCCCAGCCTGCCGCGTGTCCTCACAGCCTCCAGCTGGCTGTTAACCAGGCTCTCTAGGCTCAGAGGAGTACTCGTATCGGTACTCGGTATCGGAGCGTACCCAGATGGAAGTACTGGTACTCGGTCTGAATGAAGTGGTATCGGTGCATCACTATTTGGGATAACGTAAATTCACAACTCAATAAAATATGAAACATAAGTTTAGTCGTTTCAGACATTTGAATGCAGTAAGGTTACATATTAAACCTTAAAGGTCCCATATCGTGCTCATCTTCTGGTTCATATCTGTATTTCACTCTCCGTCTGAAACGCTCCGTTTTAGTGCATTTCAACAGAATTGCGTTGCTAGGCAACAGCTTGGGTCCATGTTTACTTCCTGTCAGCTGATGTCGTTCACATACGCTGCAGCAGGAAATGAACCCGGGGACACATTTAGTACGTTTACGTTTAAATGGGTCTGCATATTGTCCATTTGTGACATCACAAATGGACAGAAATCCTGACGGCTTGTTTCAAAAGCAGAGTTTCTGAATACGGGCTGTGTGTGTCTCTCTGTGGATTGAACGTTTTGATAGTTTCACAGTATTTATATATCACTTAAACCTGCTTTATGATATAAAAGATATGAAAATCTCACTTTTTACAACATGGGACCTTTAAAGAGGAGGCATGAGGAAAAGAAAAGGCCGCTGAGATCAGTGAACATCTCAGCGGTTCCTGGTTCTTTGATTAGATGTAAACTGCTGAGATCAGTGAACATCTCAGCGGTTCCTGGTTCTGAAACTGATTCTTTGATAAGACGTAATGTTCATTTTGTACCCTGGAGGGAACTGTTCCTCCTGAGGCCGACATTCTGGATCCAAGAAAGGGAAAAACAGAACAAAATGTTCCCGGGTCACGTGGACACGACCTCCATCATTATAACGTTATCTACATATGGGACATTAAACCTTTGAAGTGTATGAGCTCATATCAGAAGCAGTCGTCTGAATCATCAGCTGGACCTCCACTCCTCTCACCTGACCATCAGTAATATCCTGATTAGCTGCCAGAAACATGACGAGGTCTGTTCAGTCAACCTGACGCAGATCCCTCTGACAGACACTTTGATCACTGTAATGCTCACAGCCACGCCGGGCTCTCTGGCTCTCTGGCTCTCTGGCTCTCTGGCTCTCTGGCTCTCTGGCTCGCCGCCTCACCTTTAAAACTTTGCTCCCTGACGGTGCCGTTTGAAGTCCTGCAGCGATACGAGAAGAAGAATTCCACATGGCACTTGGCGTGTTACTCAGTCACTGAGTTTCCACGGCTTTCACTCAGACGATGTGGAACAAAGAGATCTCAAACGGAGCGTTTGGTCTTTGTGCCGTTTATCTCCGTTTATCTCTTTAACATGTGAGACTGAGGTTTACAGCTCTGCTGGTAATCAGCTCGTCTGCTCTGTATTTCACAACTAGCTGGTGAGCCGAGTGGAACATTCAGCAGATATAACAGAGTCCAGAGGCAAATTCCTCATCTATGCACACATCCTGATGTGAAATGACCCCGCCCAGTACCATATGGTGAACAGACAAATGCATTATGATATTGAGTTATCGTCCAGCTGAATGCTTGTTTATAAACTAATAATCACATATCACAGCCTTTTTAGAGATGAAAAGCTCCACAAACACAATTTCAGACTTTTTTGGGATATTTTTCTGCCTTTCTTTCTTTCTTTTTATTTTACATTTTTTTGGACCTTGTTCAGGTTTTTTGTAGACAATTTTAGCAATTTTCTTTATTTTTGGACCTTTTCCAGACATTTTCCAGACTTTTTTTTTTTTTTTTTTTAATTTTTTGGACCTTTTCCAGATTTCCATTTTGACATGTATTTTACTTAATTTCTGACTTTTCCAGACTCTTTTGGCATTTTTTCTGACTTTTTCTTTAAACTTTTTTTCTGACTTTTGGATGGCATTTTTTAAACTTTTTTGTAGACAATTTTAGCAATTTCTTTTTAAAAACAATTTCAGATATTTTTGGATATTTTTCAGACTTTTTTTTTTTAATTATTTTTTTATTTTTTGGACCTTTTTCAGATTTTCATTTGGAAATGTTTTCTACTTTATTTCTGACTTTTCCAGACATTTGTCTGACTTTTTTTAAGACTTTTTTTTTTTTTTTACTTTTTTCAGACATTGTTAACTTTTTCTAGACAATTTTAAGCACATTTTTCGGCCATTTTTTTGGATTTTTTTGGGGGATATTTTTCAGACTTGTTTTGGACTTTTCTCCACAAACTGCTATGACAGCTAGATACCCACTCAAAAGGCACAACTAGACCACTCTGTCAACCATCGTACCAAAGTTTAAGTTCCTAAGTTAAATAGTTTCAGAGTTCTACTCCGGAAACAAAATTGAAGTCGGAAAAAAACAAATCTCATTTTTTGGCCCAAATTTTAAAAATGTTTGGCAACGGACGGACGGAAGGACGGAAGGACACGTGGAGCGCTATATACCCCCCGACTACGTTGACGCGGGGGGGGTAAAAACATGCCGTCTGATCTTGTTATTTTCTATCCAGGTACCCTCGCATCAACAAAGAGTCCCTCCTCCCCGTGTCCACCAACTTGAGCAGGACGGGTCAAAGCGCAGAAGGCTGGTACCCTCCGGGACACGGAGACATCTACGCCAGCTTCTACAACTCGGGCCTGCTGGACCAGCTGATCGCGCAGGGAAAGGAGTACATCTTCGTGTCCAACATCGACAACCTGGGAGCCACCGTCGACCTGCACATCCTGCACCACCTGGTCAGCCAGCCCAACGGCAAGCGCTGCGAGTTCATCATGGAGGTGACGGACAAGACGCGCGCCGACGTCAAGGTACGTGGAGGAGGAGGTTTTTATAGGTTTGCTTTGCTTTTAGTTCTAGCAGGGTGGAAAATGACTAACACCAACCACACTGTAGTATTAATACCATGCAGTGGCATTATAAAAACTAGATTTCCCTTTGGAGTCCGTCCATCACATGCTGTAAAACAGAGGACTGGTGTTTCAGGGCGGCACGCTGATCCAGTACGAAGGAAAACTGCGTCTGCTGGAGATCGCTCAGGTGCCCAAAGCCCACGTGGACGAATTCAAATCTGTTTCCAAGTTCAAGATCTTCAACACCAACAACCTGTGGATCTCTCTGGCTGCTATCAAGAGGCTGCAGGAGCAGAAGGCGATGGACCTGGAGATTATAGTCAACCCCAAGGTGAGTGGAGAGGACACGCAACAATACAGTCAAAGCGCCGGACCCGGTCCGTTGGGTAGGTAACAGGGCCGGGACGATACACCTATCTCCTGATTCCATACTATCACCATACCGGGGGGCGATTGAAATTCAATATTAGGATTTATTGCGATTTCTGTTAACTTTTTGAACACTACACTACGGATAAAAAGTTGAATCTTACACTTCTACGGACCTTTAATTTAAACATCTCTAAATGAATCCAGTAAAAGTGATTGATTTTCAGCACGGATGTAGTCAGAGATGTCCTGAAGTCAAATAGATCAGGATCATTATTATCCAGCAACCACAAATATATACATAATTATTATTATAAGTTGCCTTTCAATCAAACATAAGTGAAGAAAACTGTTCACAAAACATGATAGACATGACCACTGACTATGTGTTCATGCTGACCGTATGCGGTCCAGACAGAGACTCGGTCCGGACAGAGTCTTGTTGATGAAGCAAAGAGCTGTTTGAATAAATGAAAAGAAGAGTTATGCAGCAGCTGTTTGACGTAATATGAAGGAAAGGTTTGAGTCCTGATGTGGATTAGTATGATTTGTTCAAGCATTCTGCATGTTTGTCCTTTATTGCCTCCAGAGCAAACCCATTCTGACGTGATATGACCTGATGTTATTTTGGTTGCGCTTCCTCAGAGGCGACACGCTGAGCCTCCTCTCTTCCTCAGCGCCGCCTCAGGCGATGCAAATCTGCAACCGGCGTAATAAATTCACCGCTGAACCTCAGCCATTTCCCATTATTGCTTTCTCGGCCTACAGATGTAATTTTGCAGCCCTGGGCTGCAGGATCACACGGCGTGACACGGCCAGTGTTATGTAACTGGTGAGAACTGTGCAGAGCCGTGTGGCTTTACATCAGTGTGTGTGTGGTCCCATTGAGGTGAGAGAGCTGCAGAGTTAAAGGGGCCCGTTCCTGTTTTCCAGCGCTGTGGACCCGTACAAAGCATCCATGAAGGGGTTAATGTTGTCCATCAGATCATTATATTATTACTCGGGCTGTCAAATGATTCAAATAGTTCATGGTGACTAATCGCAAATTTCATCGCCCTCTCCCGGTTTCCTCCCGGGTTCAGAATCCTCCCGTATTTCTCCAGATTTATGGCACGTTTTCCACACCTTTCTGTTATCCCAACCTGTTTCTGGAGCCGTACGGCGTCTATAAGCCCGTCTGTTTCCAGCCGGACGGAAATAGAGTTACACCAAATGTCTTTTCCCAGCGGAGGAGAGGCGTTCGTGACACGGCGGTGCCGTTTGAGCTGCACATCAGAGGTGCTGAATGAATCTGAGCCGAGTTTATACCAGAGAGTTCAGTTTTCTAAAAGTAGGCCTTTTTAACAAAGAAATGCTGTTGCAGTGTGTACTGTATGTAACTGAGTTATTTTCATTCTCTATGAGTCATCACATTTCAGGAAACAAACTCTCTAAAACTCTAATTTGTTCTGGGAGGACCCCCGCTTTATTTTTTGAGGTATGCGGTTATTGTTAATACCGGTATATTCAATCAACTCAAACTTTATTGCAGACTTAAGATAAAAAAACAAGACATTACATATAATACATTACAATACAATAACACAATAAAAAGTCCTGATTAAAAGAGATTACAAATCTAAATCTCTACATACATACATTAATGCCTTACATATAAAGAACTGGTGGTCGGGGTTAGCGTGGATTAACCTCCTGAACGCTGAGCGATGGAACTGAAACTACCAGCAGGTCCTGGACGTTGGACGTCTTTGGAGAAACGAGGTCTTAAACTAATGAGACGACAGACGTTTGTGTGACTCCCAGATGTTTTAGATATAAGGAATAGTTGTTTTATTGGCATCATGACTCGACAGTGACGTACAGAGGTTGTCTGTCTGTCTGTGTTTCATCGATGTAGTGAAAAATGAGGAGAGAAACGCTGCAACAACATCCTAAACGTCCTCCCTCCTCTCTTCTTTTGGTCGTCACAGACGCTGGACGGCGGGCAGAACGTCATCCAGCTGGAGACGGCGGTCGGCGCCGCCATCAAATGCTTCGACAACGCCCTGGGCATCAACGTGCCTCGCAGCCGCTTCCTGCCCGTGAAGACCACGTCGGACCTGCTGCTGGTCATGTCCAACCTGTACAGCCTGGACGCCGGCTCTCTCACCATGAGCCCCAAGAGAGAGTTCCCCACAACGCCGCACGTCAAACTGGGCAGCGCCTTCACCAAGGTCATTATCATTATTATTATTAGCATTATACAGTATATATTAGAATTATATATTATATATTATACAGTATATATCATATATTATATATTAACAATGGAGAAAACAGCAGCAACAGGAGAACATGAAGAGCAGCTGAGTTTAGCTGTGTTTCAGTCTGCTGTAGGAGACGTGCTGTGAGGACCTTTCAAAATGTAAAACTATACAGCGTACATTTAAAGTTTAGTTCAACCAAATCACAAAACATGTGGAAGAAACGTTCCACTAAATAACCCTTCTCCTATCGAGCCCTGCAGGTCGGCTCAGTTTCATCTAATGGAGGTCTTTTGGAAAAAACGCCTGGAAAAAGGGTTTTTTAAATTTTTATTTAAAAACTTAAAAAATAATAATAAAAATAAAAATAAAATAAAAAATATCTACTTTTATTGGGGCTCAAATACTGGAAAGAAATACATAAATAAATGTGAAAATAAATAAACATTTTTACTACAATAGTAAATTGATCAACAATTCATAGTTATGGAAACCTTTCAAATTCTTTATTTATTTATTCATCATATTAATATAATATGAATAATCTTTAATTGTATACCTTTCATACAAGAAATGCAGCACAGAGTGCTTTACAATAAGAGAAGGGGAAATAGGATCAATCAATCAATTAATCAATTAATCAATCAAACTTTATTTATATAGCACCTTTCAAACAAGTCAAATGTATTTCAAAGTGCTGGACAGACCACTGACAAAAATATAGAGTGTTAAAACAATATCTAGAGACTAATGCACCAAAACAACCAGGATAAAAGTCCATTGAATAAGAAAGCAATAAGATATAAGGCATTTAAGATAATAAAAGATAAATATAATACAAGGAAATAAAAATAACAATACAAACAAATAAATACAAAATAATGAAACTCTACAAAATAAGCAGATCGTTTTAAAATAATGAAATTTGAATAAAATAAAATAGAATAAAAGAGATAATAATGATCAGCAATAAAATGTTGATTAAATAAAATAGAGTGAAATAAACACTCTAATGATGAGGATGAATAGAATAAGTATAAACAATAAAGAACATAAAATTATAAAATGATAAAACACTACATAGAAGCCAGACTAAATAGATATAATAAGGTTTTACGTTTAAGCTCCGGCTGGAAGGATGGAAAATAAAACCCACTGAATAATGTATTTAATTTAAAATCATTTGCAGCATGCGCATATTCATCAATAATCACAGCAGCAGCTTCAAAAGGCCTGTTCTCAACTTGTTGTGTTTATATTTACCGTATTCATCTCCCAGTTCTATACGCCGTGTTGGTTATTTATTTTTACTGAAGAGGAGGGGATTTTTGGCGTCATTTTTCTATTCACTCCCTTCATCATTTGATTTGTTAAATAAAATCTAATTTCCCTCTAAATCCAACGGATTACCAACCCAGTCTGGAGGTAATTAGATTATATTATATTCTAATTCTAATTATATAATCAACATCAATGTTCTAGATAGATAAATGTCAGTGAGATGCTTTTTGGTGTCGTTAACTAGAATGTAGATCAGATTCCAGTAGGTTTAAATGTGAACGGATTTAAATAGACACACACACAGTTCAGTAGTTCGTTTACAGAGTTCCTCATATTGTGCGTCTGACTGTGTTCAGGTTCAGGAGTACCTGACCCGCTTCGAGAGCATCCCCGACATGCTGGAGCTGGACCACCTGACGATGTCTGGAGACGTCACCATGGGGAAGAACGTCTCGCTCAAGGTAAAACCAACAGAGAAGACTCTGCTGTATCCTGATCGAAGCACAGCGCGGTAAACTTTACTGTGAAATCAAGTTTTAAAAGGGTTTAAGGGCATAAATACGCTGCAGTATCAGAGCCGGGGTGGGGGGGTCGTATTCAGAGAAAAGCTCTAACATGTCTGAGACTGAAGTCGGAAGTTTACGAGAAAAAAACTCACAAATTTGTGAAATTATGAAGTCAGAAATTATGAGAAAAAAACGTGGATATTCTGAGATTAATGTGGCAGATTTACCGGAAAAACTAAAGTCCGCATGATTATGAAGTTAGAAATTACGACAAAAAACAACGTGGATATCCTCTGAGATTAAATTTACAAAAGAAAAAAACAAATCCGTTTAAAATAAAGACTGTAAAGTTGTAAAGACAAAACCTGTGGTCATGAAAGATGATGGGATGTGTCTGTTGAGGAGCCACATCGCTTCACTTCACAGGGTTGAATCAGAGTCTTCACACCGCGGACGCCGCCGTTAGACGCCGCCGTTAGACGCCGCCGTTAGACGCCGTTAGACACCGCCGTTAGACGCCGCCGTTAGACGCTGCCGTTAGACGGCGTTAGACACCGTTAGACACCGCCATTAGACACTGCCGTTAGACACCGCCGTTAGACACCACCGTTAGACGCCGTTAGACGCCGTTAGACGCCGTTAGACACCGCCGTTAGACACCGCCGTTAGACACCACCATTAGACGCCACCGTTAGACACCACCGTTAGACGGCGTTAGACACCGTTAGACACCGCCGTTAGACACCGCCGTTAGACACCGCCGTTAGACGGCGTTAGACCCATTAGACGCCACCGTTAGACACCACCGTTAGACGCCGTTAGACACCGTTAGACACCGCCGTTAGACACCGCCGTTAGACGGCGTTAGACGCCGTTAGACACTGCCGTTAGACACCGCCGTTAGACGCCGTTAGACGCCGTTAGACACCGCCGTTAGAAGCCGTTAGACACCGCCGTTAGACGCCGTTAGACGCCACTGTTAGACGCCACCGTTAGACACCGCCGTTAGACGCCGTTAGACGCCACTGTTAGACGCCACCGTTAGACACGGCGGTAACGTGAGCCGCCGAGTGAAGAACATATTATACTGTAGTGGACGCTCCATCCATTCTCATCCGTCATTATTACATGCCATTGTACATAAATAGCATGAAACTCAGTTTGTATTTAATCTAAATGTGCAGAAGTGTCTCCGGTTGAGCGTGACAACCCAGAAAGACGACCTGCCAGATTCCAGAGATAACCCTTTAGCTTCTGTCTTACTGCCCTTCTGCCTCTCAGCCTCGGGTCAGGTACAGGTCTGAGGAGGACGTAACAGAAGCTTTGAAAGCAACAGGCCCTGCAGGCCGGTGGCTGACACTGATTTATTGCTTTAATTAAATCCTGGTTTGAAAATGTCCTCGTGCCTTTCCCTCTCCATCTCTGACAAACACAAACTAAACTCCTCCTCCTCCTCCTCCTCCTCCTCCTCCTCACAGGGCACCGTCATCATCATCGCCAACCACGGAGATCGGATCGATATCCCGGCCGGCTCCATGCTGGAAAACAAAATCGTATCTGGCAACCTCCGCATCATGGACCACTGATGCCTTTTATTACACAGAACGCACCCTCATCATGTGACCTAGTAGCTTAGCTCTATCCCAGTCATGTGACCTGTCTGTCAACACATTGTGAGAGGAAGTGTGTGATTGCATGTGCAGTGTTTTGTGGGTTGGGAGTGCTTGTATCTGTGATATCCTGCCCTCTACAGGCTGTTTATTACAGAATACAAACCTTTAATAGTGTTTATTAGAATAATAATGAGCTTCTTAAACAGTGACCTATATCCACCAAATCAGATTTTATATTTTATTCTTTCTTAACTCAAATGATTTTCTCTCTGCCAACTCAAAATAGATACTATAATAATAATACTCCTAATAATAATCTGTATGCTTTTACTGCACTGCTAATGCAATCACAGAGTCCTTACACAGGAAGCTATGGAAGAGTTTAACCCTTTATTTCAAGCACAGAGACCTCACTACGGGGCTCAACGTGTTCCACCATTCAACTGTGACCAGATATGTTCTGTTATTAATGTGCAGTTAACTATCTATACCTATATAATATATATATATATATATATATATACACCTATACCTGGGGCTGTGATATATATAACACATA
>CAKAOH010037608.1:0-19100 GCA_916701665.1 Sebastiscus tertius | reverse complement strand
ACAAACCAACCAACAAACCAACAAACCAACCAACATACCAACAAACCAACCAACAAACCAACCAACAAACCAACAAACCAACAAACAAACAAACCAACCAACATACCAACAAACCAACCAACAAACCAACCAACAAACCAACAAACAAACCAACCAACAAACCAACAAACCAACCCACATACCAACAAACCAACCAACAAACCAACCAACATACCAACAAACCAACCAACAAACCAACCAACAAACCAACAAACAAACAAACCAACCAACCAACCAACCAACAAACCAACCAACCAACCAACAAACCAGCAAACCAACGCCGCTGAAAACAAAACCTCCTTGGCGGAGGTAGCTAGTTGGAGCTCCTGACCCCGAGGGGGTGACAGTCAAACGGTTACAGGTTCACTGAATCTAAACACAACATCATTCAGCAGCTCTGTTCACCTATTGGTCGACATCATGGAACATATTATGGAAGTTATTAAAATAGTTCAAAGAAGGCGTCCTGGAGGCTGACATCACGTCCAACACGCCACGATATGGACCCTGAACTTAACAGTAGTTAACATCCAATAAACAGCCAGTAACAGCACCTTGAGTTTACCTTCTATGAAGTTCCCCATTCACTGCAGAAGGAAACTTTTCAATGGAACGGCAACACGAAGATATGCTTTTATTTTGACTGCGTATTTGTCATGTGGTAGGAGACTTGCCAACAAGTTGGGTAACTGAAGCCTCAATTAGTTGATTAACTCTCTGTTATTATAAAAGAAAGACGTCATGAACATGTTTATTTAGTACTGGTACATAAAGTTCAATAAGTAATGATCTAAAAACATTAATTAAACTATTATGTTTTAATTGTCTCGACATGCAACTAACCAATCAAACACTAGCACACGAGCAATAAACAAGGCCCTTATGTAAGTTAATGAACGTGTCGAGGCTCGACTGAGTTTACAACCCGACCACACCTCCTCTTCCTCCTCTTCCTCCTTCTCCTCCTCCTCCACTACTGACATACTTCTCACTCTCTCAAGGCGAGCAGCGTGACAACATTCTAGGTCTGTGTTACAGTCCCGGCGCGTCACGGCGGCGTGATAAAAGGTTTAATTAATAGCTGTTGGCGAGAGAAGGGCAGTCGCTGCACTACCTGCAGCACATTCTGTACTTTACAGTTGTTTTTTACAGGTGATGAAATGACCTTGCATCACCCAGCGCAGACGGACAGGAGCTACAACGCTGCCTTCAAGTGCTGCTGGAAGGTCATGAGTTGCGTGCACATTTATGATTGTATGCCAAATACACGAGTTTCATTTGAAGGCACCACTTGTCCTCAAAGCACCCTCTCAGTGTCCTCATCCCAGACCTGAAACTGCCTCTCTGTTGGCTTCTACCTCTTGAGTAACTGTCGGTAGACGAGTCATATGTCTTTTATGTTTAGTGGCTTCTACAGGATGAAAACAACCTTCTTTTTTTTTTTTTTTAAATCTCCAACCACACTGAGAAATGATATTTAAAACCGCTCTGACGTGCTTCACTCAATGCCACAACACTGGTTAAACCAGGAAAGGTTTAGTCATTCACTTTCCCAATAAAATACTGATACGACAAAAATAAGAAGTAGTATTCCACAGAGCAGCTGAAAGACGGCCATGTCCTTGTGGAAGTCCAGGCCGTCCTGAACTTAAGTGGAAAACAGAGCGAGCCGTCCAGCGGCGTGTGTCTCAGCACAAAGAGGGAAAGCGTCCGGGAAGGAAACTCTGCTGACTTCATTCACACTGCAGCCGGCTATATTTGAGTTTAGGCAACTCCAGGACGGGGGGGACTCCCTTCAGAAAATACAACCCAGATGGCTCGGTCATCTGGCTGCTTTTGAAGTGTCCCCGCACATGTGTGTGTGTGTGAGAGTGTGTAACCCCGGGCGTTGTCGACCAGACACACAGACCAAAGCAGTCTGTTTTTACCGTCAGTGTGGGAGCAGACATGTGGAGGGTGGAGGCCAGAATCAAACCGGCTGGGAACGATTAACTGCAGCAAGAAGCCACTTACAGTCTGATGAGAACAAGAGTGTGATCCCGAACCGACTCCGCTGTCTTTCAGAGGCTGTATGGGGTTCAGTTTTAGATACAGATATCACATAAACTAGAAAAAAACTGATGAATCCATCGGTACCAACCTCGTCATGCTAGCTCGCCAAGAAGGAGGCCAAAAAACGCTCCAAATTTAGGCGAAGAAAAAACTGGCATGGCCATTTTTCAAAGGGGTCCCTTGACCTCTGACCTCAAGATATGTGGATGTAAATGGGCTCTATGGGTACCCACGAGTCTCCCCTTTACAGACATGCCCACTTTCAAACTAGAGAGCATTCAGAGGATGGATGGATCAGACTAGAGACCTAGAGCATTCAGAGGATGGATGGATCAGACTAGAGACCTAGAGCATTCAGAGGATGGATGGCTTTCCTAGCTAGATTGACAATAAGGGGGTTTCTGAGTAGTTTCCACAACAGAAGTCCTCGCTATCCAGTCGCCGAAAAAAAATGCAATCCTTGCAGAAATCTCCAAAATGTCTTAATGTGACATTTTGGAGGAAGTATTGATCATTTTTATCTATTCTCGAGTGGTAAAAAATGGTTAAATTGAACACCAAATCTGCTGCAACAACTTATGAGACATAATAGCGCATGGGGATGACCATCATCTGATTTATGACTAGAACAACTTGACACACAGTGCTTTGCTGTATCTCAAATTAATCTTCAGGTTCTCAGCTTTCAGATGATGTTCACCACTTCTATGTGACATCTACTGCTGACCTGCTATCTCCCCCTAAAGACCTCCTGGACCCCCTAAAAAATGACAAAAATGGGTCTATTGTGGGTCTCAGAGGATTCATCAGGATCTGTTTTCGACAACGTCTTTTGCTGTGTTCTTCCGTGGAATTACTGTGGTACAGGGTTTAGTGTTTTTTGTTTTTTTTCTCAGTGTCTGCCCTCAGACTCGGTTGTGTGTTCCTGATAATTCTGCAAGTCGTCAGCGAGGGTCTCATCGTCTTTACAGACTTCATAAGCTCTTCAGAAATACTTGGACTGAGTCAATCCTGGACAGTTTACCCGAGAGAGTAAGCCACAGCGCAGAGCATTCTGATGCTAAAAATGGGCTTGACATGGGAACTCTGCAAGTATCCAAGAAAAATAAACAGCTGGCAGAAATAACCTCAAATTCTGATGTACCCTTTCGGCTTTTGTGAAATCTTCACTCAAAGTTCCCGAGGCAGTAAGTAATCTCTTCTCAGCTTCACTGAGCGAGCTATCTCTCCGTCTCAGTTCCTTCTGCGTGGTTTCAGTTCTGCCGGGACGTTTTTTTGACAGAACTCCAACAGCTGCTGTTGTGTCAGATACTTCCGTTCATGGAGATCTTCAAAGCGTACCTCCACTTACACAGGAATGATCTAACCCCCACAGGTCACGGCAGAGGCCGTCGGGGTCAGACAGGATGTGCAAAAATCAAACGCCACCACCCTCGAAAAACAAATGTTAAAGATCAGGAGAAACGAAGAGGTCAAAAACAAAAGAGAAATGAAAGCTGCGTTAAAGGGACTCTATGTAAGAATCAGAAATCACTTGTTAACAGTGACACAAAGTCAAAGACAGTCATCGACCTGCTGCTCGCGCTGCGTAGACGCGAACGAGCATCGGTCAAAACAGAAAGGCGACACACACGAGACTGATTGACCGCTAAAACCCACAATATCACGATATATTTCACACGCTTTGCAGCAAAGTCAGCTGATCTGTCCGGTTCTGATACCTCGATCCGAACGAAGCTCCCTCCATGAATCGAAGGACCGGCCGATGTTGATCCTAGTTGGTCGTTGGACGTTGGTCAAACATTTCTGTTTCACTATAACTAGTAGATGTTGGAGTCTGAGTTGTGGTGGAGTCTGAGTCGTTTGTCTGCGTTAGCGGACTCCATTTCTACCCAACCGTAAGCTATCCCTGTAGCTGCGCTAGAGAGAGAGTAGGCACATCAGCTGGGACACCGACCCGAGTCCTTCACATAAAAAGCAGTGAACAGGCTCAAAGAGGAAACAGAAAGTTGCGGAAGGTCACATTTTTTGGGTTTGTGTTGCTTCATTTGCAATAAAAAACGATTGTTGTAAGACGTTCCATACAGTCCCTTTAAAAGGGGACACATCATGCTTATTGCCAAGCAAGACTATTAGCCCACTCCCATGTTGATAAGAGTATTAAATACTTGACAAATCTCCTGAACAGATACAAAAAAAGTGCGATTAATTAACTATTTGAATCGATTGACAGCCGTAGAAGTTAACACATATTAGAGAATCTGCAGAAAATGAGTATGAATTTAAACGTGTGTCTTTGGCTTTATGTACCTCTGTGTAAACCAGTTGCAGAATCTGGTGTCTCACATCTGCAGCTCGTTTCAGGGTGGTGATTTCCAGGCCGAGGCGTGTGATGGGGGGCGGAGGGGGAGCGTAGCATCGGACCATCACGGCATCCAGATCTCTGTTTATCTGACTCTCAAACAAAAAGCCTCCCAGTTCCTGTCTGTCCGTTTTAACGCCTCACATCCACAACTCCACATCTTTTCCCTCCTCTCCTCTTTTCACTGTCAAGTTTACTGTGTGATGAGGAAGATCCATCTCTCATGATGAGACAGAGAGAGCTGTGTAGTAGATCAACAGGACCAGATTAATGAACCGGAGAGTGACCACAGTTCTCTTCGCCCTCTGGGCCTGAACACATGCTGACTGGGGAAACACTGTTTGGTGTCTGCTCACTGATACTACCAGCGTTTGGTTGATAACTCATTTCTTTATCTGTGGCGCAGCCTAGTGGTGAACCAGTGTAACTGAGCTTATACTGTACTTTCCTCCTCATCGATTAGGGGGTACTGAAGCTGCTTAATGTCTCACCATCACCTCATCTCAGTCTCCGTCTGTCGTACAGACAATGGTTCACGTCGGTTGGTGAGGGTTGCACTTTCTTGAGCGGCAATCCTTGCTGCATATGTAGTCCGTAGCTTTCCTCCTTTGCCTCATCTCTTCCAGTCGGTTCTGTCGTTCCTCTTCAGCTGTCCAGTCTTCTCCATTTGGGTAGGTGTAGGTGAGGGCGGCCGATGTGTGTAAAGAAGGTCTTCCCATACGGCGAACGTGGCCGGAGCCTTCTGACACGGCGTTCAGACAGGAAGCTATGGATGGAGGTGAGCTAAGTTTAGCTCTCGCCAGCACTTCCGCGTCGGTGACTCTGTCTTCCCACGAGATGCCCGTGATCTTGCGGAGAGACTCAAGTGAAAAGTATTCAGTGTGGCTCCTTGTTGGGCGTACGCAGGCCAGGTTTCGCTGCCATACGATGTCTCACACAGTCACATCTTTTATATACTTGCTATGGCTCCAAGTAGTTTACTGGAACTTCTCGAACCTTAATGACACTTTAAAGCCCCTGAAAACTTTAAGTTGCATTAAATATTCATGACTAAACGAGCAAAATCCAACTTAAAGTTTTGAAAAAGAGTTTAACGCTCACAAACTCAGCTAATCTGCTTCATACGGTGTGGTTCGATCAGATGTAATCGACTTTGGCCGAGTAACATCAGAAAACTGTCGTCACATGTTGATCCGAATGTTGACAAATTCTGATTGGTGCAAGGAAGTCACCTATTTCTATCTGAGGTCGACCTTCAAATCAGCAGGAAGAGCGTGAACAAAAACACTAATATAGAAAAATGTCTCGTGGCAATCAAAACTTTTCTAATTCTCATCTCTAATTTGTGTTCATGTTAGGGCTGTCAATCGATTAAAACAGTATTAATACAAGATTTTATCTGTTCAAAATGTACCTTAGAGGGACATCTGTCAAGTATCTAATACTCTTAGTGGACAAATGTGCTGCTTTATGTAAATGTATGTATATATTTATTATTGTAAATCAATTAACAACACAGATCAATAACAGATATTGATCCAGAAACCCTCACAGGTACTGCATTCAGCATAAAACAATCTGCTCCAATCAGAACAGGTCAAACTGCAGCCCAACAGGCAACAACAGCTGTCAGTGTGTCAGTGTGCTGACTGGACTATGACTTGCACCAAAACTGCATGTGATGATCATGAAGTGGGCATGTCTGTAAAGGGGAGACTCGTGGTACCCAGAGAACCCATTTACATTCACTGATCTGGAGGTCGGAGGTAAGAGGCAAGTTTAGAGCGTTATTTAACCTCCTTCATGACCAGCTAGTGTGACATGGTTGACCTAAAAAACATCAGCGGTGTTAAAACGAATTTGCGGTAACACGTTTTTATCGCGTTAACTTTGACAGCCCTTTATTAAACATAATCTTTTGAGCCATATTTAATACAATGAGTGAACAATGTGAGCCGTTCACAGGACTGATGAGTATTCCAGCTTTGTCTTAGCATTCCGGTTACGTTTACTTTGTAAGCGACGAGCCTGGCGACGACGGTGTTTACATGACACGATCGGAATGTTGCCGAAATCAGGTTACAGTGAAAACATGCACGTGCACACACACTGCACAATGTACTGTACCGTATGTAATGATGTGGTTCAGTAAAGCTCCTGATGACAACAGCAGCTGCTGCTCTCCTCTCAGACTCCCCGCGGCTCGTGACCCAGCAGGAGTGACACGGAAACCACATGAAAGGCCGACACTTTAATCTACTGGATAGGATTCTTCAGTGTGACCTCCGCTCACCTTGCTTTTAAAACCTGCTGTATACATTAAGGCTTCTCAGGCATTGTAATGGCTCTAATTGCTGTTTATAACCAAGTGAACATGGAGGCCTAGATCTGCTAAGTGGCCCACATCCCAGTAACAGATTTGAAGTGCAAAACTGCTTCGTCCCAGTTTCCTCCTTATTTCCATAGATGCTTAAAATACTCCTGCAGCTGGCTAATAGATCATATCTTCCATTTTGAGACAGCCGATTAGACTGTTGTCAGGCTACTAAATAAGCGTTATCAGTCGCTATAAGCCTCATAGATGTGGGTCAGTAGGGGCCTACTACATCCACTAGTAGAAGAAGATGTAGTTTTGTTGTCTAAACTTAAAGAAGTTGTAGTTGTATTACCTAAACCTAAAGAAGTTGTAGTTTTGTTACCTACACTTAAATAAGTTGTAGTTGTGTTACCTAAACCTAAAGAAGTTGTAGTTTTGTTACCTAAACCTAAAGAAGTTGTAGTTTTTCGTCTAAACCTAAAGAAGTTGTAGTTGTATTACCTAAACCTAAAGAAGTTGTAGTTGTATTACCTAAACCTAAAGAAGTTGTAGTTGTATTACCTAAACCTAAAGAAGTTGTAGTTGTATTACCTAAACCTAAAGAAGTTGTAGTTTTTTCGTCTAAACCTAAAGAAGTTGTAGTTTTTTCATCTAAACCTAAAGAAGATGTAGTTTTGTTACCTAAACTTAAAGAAGTTGTAGTTGTATTACCTAAACCTAAAGAAGTTGTGGTTTTATTGCCTAAACCTAAAGAAGTTGTAGTAGTAGGCCCCTACTGACCCATATCTATGGTGCGTATAGCGACCGATAACGTCTATTAAATGCCTGATAACAGTTGAAGCGGGTGCTTGAGGAGTGAACATGCATCAGCAGCTTAAATGTTTAGTCAATATAAATAAAAGAAGTGGATTATCTTCAACAAACAAACTGCTGAAGAGACGAAATAACAGCTAAAGAGGATCCAACGGAGTGGGAGGAAATTAACCCGTAATTGAGGGTTGAACCTTGAAAAGCAGCAGATTAGTGGGAGGGAAGTGCGCTAACCTCTGGTCCGGACCGGCTGGACCGGCTTTACTGACGGCTTCCAGACCTGAAATTCCTGGTTGACGGCTGTTCTCCAGCAGAACATTCAGTTCCCAAAGAGGTGAGGACAGTCCTCTTTCCTCAGGTGACAGACGTGCTTTCATTGCATATGCAACAGTACAGCGTGTGCACTGCATGAGCTGCAGGGCACACTGTAGGAAACAGCCTATCCAGGTTAACAAGTCCTCTCATCCTTACTCATTATATGCAACAGTGTGCACGCTATGTTACCGTGCACACGCTGCAGGAAGCATCCCATTACACTGCATGCATTTACAGTATCTGTCACCTGACTAGTCCACAGCTGGCCAATATATCCAACACCACAAAGGTACATATCATGTCAAAAGAAATGCATTTATCAGTTTAAAGTTTGTGTTAAAGTTAAAAGTTAAAGTTAACGCAATCAATCTTTCGGAGGTTGCAGCGGCTCAGTTTTAAAGCCAGAGTGAAGATACTGGTATCATATGAAACAACAAAACCTGATGAATCCATCGGTACCAACCGGATCATACTAGCTTCGCAAAGGAGGTTAAATAACGCTCCAAACTGACACTAAATTTTTGCGAGGAAAAACTGTCATGTCCATGTCCAAAGGGGTCCCTTGACCTCTGACCTCCAGATCAGTGAATGTAAATGGGTTCTCTGGGTACCCACGAGTCTCCCCTTTACAGACATGCACACTTTATGATCATCACATGCAGTTTGGGGCAAGTCATAGTCCAGTCAGCACACTGACACACTGACAGCTGTTGTTGCCTGTTGGGCTGCAGTTTGCCATGTTCTGATTGGAGCATATTGTTTTATGCTGAATGCAGTACCTGTGAGGGTTTCTGGATGATATCTGTTATTGTTTTGTGTTGTTAACAAACCTCCTTTTAAAGTACATTTTGGTCAATCATGTGATTAATTGCAATGTAATATCTTAATGGACTGACAGCCCGAGTTAATTTACATGAAAACAATGAGAGTAACATCACGTGTTATGATCATATCATGATGATGATGTTATCTCAGTTTCGTTCAGGTCAACATACGACAGTTTATCAGAGTAGAAGGTGTCCTGCTCGGCCAGATTGGATCTCGGTCTGCGTGGGCTGTTTTTAGTCTCGACGAATGATCACAGGTGACGAAGACGGTTCCTCCGTTTCACCCTCATCTCCCTGAAGACTGCACCTATTGTACTGTATCTGTGCCCAGAGGTCAGAGGGGCTGATGGGTACTTACAGCGACAGCAGCCGGACAAAAACAGCAGCGGGTTATTTGTAAAGTGGCAGACGGCGGAACGACGGGAGGGAAGATAAGAGACAGAAACCAGGGAGGGAGGGGGGACACATCCTGCCTGGTGACACAGCACAACACGGCCATTTATAAACAATGAACTCATGTAGATTGTTAGTGTGTGTGGGCGTGCACCCTGCATTGTTCTGAAACATCATCCTAATACAAGTGCAGAGCTCAGTTAAGTTCTCAGTGTGATGCAACCTGCTTTTTATAAACAGGTCGCTGCCATTTGTGGTGCTATAATCAGGAGATGAGGTGTGTGTGCCTCGCTCTATTTGGAAGAGGTGGCGTGCTGCGTTGAGGGAACGCTTCCAAAATAACGCAGCGCCGTTGGTTTTATGGGGTGATTATGAGGAGGGGGAAAGACGGGAGAGAAATAGCTGCAAATAGATTTGATGTCAGCGGTCGCGCTGCCAAACATCTCCGTCTTATCAGCTCATTGTTAGTATCGGAGTCAGATTCCCGCAGTGAGGAAGAGAATCCCAGTATGTGGAGATATGTCATCATGAAAACATTAAAAAGGCTGCTGAGAAAAAAATGTATAGATTAAGGAAGAGTAGATTGAATTTGCATGTTTCATGCATTTTGAGTCCATATATACTGTTACTATACTGTATACAGTTACCCTTTTTTATCAAAATTACCATTTCTTTTCTTATACGATAACTTTTTTCTTCAAAATCTCACTTCTTTAGTGGAGCTGAAAATTATATATTTTTTCATAAAAGACTGGAACATGGAAGTGATATTATCTAATTGTCTGTATCTTGAAACTAGAAATCTAAAAATATTAATCTTGTTGTGTTTTTTTAAAGGGACGGTTTGTAACTTTTTAAGCGTATAAATGTACCGGGTCGGGACACATGCGCGTTCGCGTGTCGCCGCTGCCTCTCCTCCTCTGCCTGCTCACCTTCACTCAGACAGCGCGCGCGTTCTCGCTCAGCTCGCTCCACCTCTAGACGTGAACGCGCGCTCACTCCACACTGCAGAAGAGTTAGTTTAGCTCTGAGGATATCTAGTGAATGTTCGGTGGACGATTTGCACATAAACTGTACATTACTACCCAAACTGCTTTTTTAATGCCGGCTTTTTGAGTGTCTCAGTTCAGGGCAGGTGGAAAGCCTCGTGCAGTTGTCCGATCGAGCAAGTAATAAATAAATGTGATCTTTATTATGGATGCCCCGATGTTCAGTAAAAATATGTGATCGGGAGATCGGCATTAATGCTTTCGTTTGAGTGCCCAGAGTACGCTCCGCCGCTCTGAGAGTGAGGTGCTCGGAATAACTAAACTGTAACCTTGTAACCTAAGAAACCTTGAATATTAGGGCGACTGTAACACGAGGAACAGGCAGGGTGATGGTGGAGAAATACCATCAAAAACAACTAATAGAGAATATGTGCAAATGTGTGTAACAGAATATCTTTCAGCTTGAGGGAAGTCAAATCTAAAGCTGATGAGCAGATGATGGATTGTTTTAATAACCAAACAGACCCAAAACAAAATGCACAATGTGACAGAAATGAAGACAAAATGATTCCAGATGCAGCTTTGGTGAAAATCTGAATGTCACTGGGAGTCGATGGGTGTCTACCTGGCAACCTGGCGTACTGATGTCAGAGCGGGGAAAGAAAGAACGGTATGCTCTCTCTCCGCTCTGCCAGAGTTAATCACCAAACCACAGCCACCGCTAGTCTCGGGCAGCGAACACCAGTAAATAACACCAGTATGACGATATGGAAGCTGCAGGCTTTTTGGTGCTCTCTGTGGACGTTTGGTCTCAACCTCGAGCACAACCAATGTTTGACTTGGCCGTGTTTTGGCTTTTTTTCATTCGCCGCACTTAAGACTCCGTGGTGTTATAAAAGCCGACTGTGGAGCGAGTCCTGACTGGAGCAGGAGGATATAAACAGCACCGCTGCAGGGGAGCTCCTGCTTCACTTTGTGACCTCTCAAACTCACCGATGTGCACGCCTGTACATGCATGGAGTGGTTTTTAAGGTGTGGTGGTGAAAGCTAGTGTCACTAACTTCACCTGGTTGAAAGCCCTGTGTTTGTTTGACCCATCCAT
Organism: Sebastiscus tertius; assembly: GCA_916701665.1. NCBI lineage: Eukaryota > Metazoa > Chordata > Actinopteri > Perciformes > Sebastidae > Sebastiscus > Sebastiscus tertius. Next base: position 7,894 of record CAKAOH010037608.1, on the reverse strand, counting down.
CGCCCCCCCGACCTCCTCCACCCCCACCAAATGTTGCTCTTCATACTACGTCTCCTGACTTCCTCCTTTGCTGCCGTCATAATTCCTACGGCCACTAGAGGTCAAAGTCCTGTTCTTGTCATCGTATCGGTGATCAACCATGTGAGTAGATGATAACGGCCTTCAGGGACACGTTACCAAGGCTGAGAGGTAGTTGATATAATGTCTATCTAACTTAAAGGGACTGTTTGTAAGAATCCTAATGTGTTGTTAACAGCTTCACCTGTGTCCGTTGAGTCAACTAAAGTCAGCGTCCTGTTGCTGCCTTGTGCTCGCTCTACATAGACATGAAGGAGCATCACTCAACACAGTGAGGAGACACACGTCAGCTAAAAGCACAGCATCACTCTAGAGTTCAGCTGCTTGGCAGTAATGTTAGCTGACCAGACCAAGGTCTCTCCATCAATCAATGCTGATCCTAGTGTTGGCTTTTCCCGCTTCAGCCTCCCGACCGCGGTCGGAGGGAACGGGGGAGACGTTTTGGTCGGAGACGATAACGTTTCTCTCTGCGGAGCCCCGTCACTTCACAAGACACAGGAAACCTCTGCTGGTCTGGAGGAGCTGCAGCAGTTATTTCTGACCAAACGTCCACTGAACATTCACTAGATATTCTCAGAGCTACACTAACTCTGCTGCAGGGTGGAGTGAGCAGCATGCACGGGAGAGGTGGAGAGAGAGAGAGAGAAGGAGCGTTTCCACCGGTTTCATCCACTCATAAGTCGTCTTTGTTGTAGTTTTTTATCTTTGTGGTAGTTTCCATCATATTCGGCCTAAATCTGCATAGTTTGTGACTTTGCGTTGTCGTCCTCGGTGTATATAGCGTAGCAAAGACGGCGACAGGTCAACCTGCACTTGACCCACCTGTGCTCAGTTTGACTAACATCGAACACAGCCTCCCCCTCACCCCGTGATGACAGCCGTCCTTCCCTCCTTTCTTCACAGCTGTTGGATAAAAGCCAGATTTAAAAAGAAGCATCTGTCCTGCAGCGGTTTGATTCTTAAAAACTAGAACCAATGAAAATGTGGGACATCGTCTCAATATGTGGGACAACAACAATAACTGGGATAAAGATGCTGTGCAGTCACTCGTAAAATGTGACACCTGGTCACCCCGATGTCTCCGTATACAAGAGGCTGACCGCTGCTCACATAACCTTCATGTGATCAGCCTCTCTTTGGTGTTCCTCTGAATTCACAACTCGCACATCGAGGACTGGAGAACACTTTCATTACCTCATGAAAGTGACACAGAACCAGACGGGGTTATCTGTCAGCGGGGCAGGCCGGTGGTCCGCCAGCCGCTGGAGCGAGACGGCCCAGAGGGAGCTTCCTGCCGCCGCAGACTATCGGAGGGAGCGGCCCCTCGCTGACTCAGAGCTGAGGGGGGGGTGAAACGAAGCCAGACGTGTGACAGCACCCAACCCTCCCTCCCCCACCAACGCTCCTCCGCTACCTTTAATTAAAGCTGTCAGAGCAGATAAACTCTGCTGTTACGCAACAGTTACATAAGGCGCCGTTAACAGCCAACAAGGGGCAGCGTGGACAAACAGAGACGCAACTCTCAGGAGGACGATTAAAACAAACAGGTCTGCGTTAGTTATACTGCCGTACTAAACTATAAAACGTCTGCACACACGGGTCAGAATGGGCTAATAAACCAGGCATGTGATGCTTACTGTTTCTGGGTTGATTTCCAGCTCTTTGCATTTTTGGTACTTGTATTTATTTTTAAAACAGAGCCAGGCCGGTTGTTCACCTCTGGGTTCAGTCTTGAATGCTCTAGGTCTCTAGTCTGATCCATCGGTTGTTCACCTCTGGGTTCAGTCTTGAATGCTCTAGGTCTCTAGTCTGATCCATCCATCCTCTGAATGCTCTAGGTCTCTAGTCTGATCCATCCATCCTCTGAATGCTCTAGGTCTACTACTATGAACACACACACCTCTGCACGCAGTTCCCTTCGCTGGGGGTCCGTGGGGCGACCCACTCAGAGGGACGGGGGGGTAAAGTAATACCCGAGCCCTCCACCACCAAGCTCCTTGATCCTCCGGGGCCAGTCAGACAGGAAGTGCTTTAATCAAGGCTTCCTGCGCTGCCTTGTTTTGTCTGAGGCAGAGGAGGAGAGAGGGGAAGAGTAATGCATCCAGCAGCTGTTGTTGCAGGAGGCTGGAGTGTCTCGGCTGAACACGACAAGAGAGCTTCACCAGCTTGAGCAAGAAGCAACCCAGTCACCAGAACGCATGTTTCTGCAAACCACGGGAGACGCTGAATGTTTCTGAACCAAAAATAGGTTTCATAAATATGTTAATCTTGTATCTAGCTTGCAGAAATGACATGTAGTTAACGTTGTGAAACTATTAGTTCTAATGACATGGCTAAAATGCGTACTCATGACATGGCATGTCCGTGTAATGTCGTGCTATTTCTACACCTTCCCGACCGGGTTGGATGGACATATATAAGCGACGAAACGTGGTAGAACGTGGACATAAATGTGGTCGACAAACTCCCCTCGTGCCTCTGCATGTGGGCTCTTAGCTTCCTTGTTTTGACTATCATGTCTTCCCACTGAGGTCCTCGTTGTTTGACTGCCAGTTTTGTCTTCAACATCTCACCACAGTTCAACAACAAGCCCATTATCAGTACTAATAATAAATATCAGAACTTGTGGCGAGACAAAACCGGACAATGGACGCATTGTTGAGGGAGACATGAGCTCAACTAACAGGCACGTTTATCTCCGTGAACCGGTTTTCTGACACACGACACGACAGTAGAACCTCACGGGGACAGTTGAGGTGTACGGAGAGACAGAGGCTTTTAGAGCTAACAGACTTAAACCAACTGGAACTGGAAGGTTGCTGGTTCAAAAGCTTTGAAACTTGGGATTCAGGAGGCGAATAAGAACCACACCCACCTCCTCATAGAACCCAATGAGCTCGAGACACTTCTGCTCTCACACAGCCCAAAACCTCTCTGACGACGCAGAGCCCAGTTTATATTATTAATAATTGTGGTTGCAACTGTGACACACCGTGGAGCGGAGGAAGAGTTAGAATCTATTGGAAAGTCATAATCTCTGGTTTGGTTTGGCAGTAGCACGGTGCATGTTTACATGTCGTGCAGAAGTCTAGACATTTTTTAATTACTTTAGCATCTCAGTAGCTGTGTCACATCCGTGTTCTCACCATTACAGTTGATTTCATTTGATTGACAGATCACACGATGACACACACTCACTTGTTGTATTCCTGTGAGCTCCACCCGGTTGGAGGAGTCAATTGGTTGTCGATTCTGTTTATCAGCTGAGAACTACTGTAAGGCTTTTTTACCCTGATCCGATTTGACCTCCATCCTCTCATCCTCAAGGTCACTACTTACTATTAAACATTAATTGATTTATCTCATATTCCTGAAATGTTCTGTTCCTATGAGCCGACCTGCTATCTGAGGTTCTGTTATCAGACCTTACAGCCACACTGAAGACCAAAGGTCACCGAAGCTCTGGAAACGTTTAAAGCATGTCACGGATTACCGACTCAAATGTTCCTTTATTAGATGCTAGCAGCGTGTTCTAGGCATGACCATGTCGGTTGGTCCAAACCGAAATCATCTCAACAGCTGTGGGATGGGTTGCCGTGGTGTTTTGTGCAGACGTTCACGCTCCCCAGAGGATGAATCCTGCTGACTGCGGTGATCCCCTCTCCTGACTTTTCCTCTTGCACAAACATGAGGTTTATATTTTAGTTCTTTAGTGAAATATTTCAACTGTTGATGTGATCGCTATGTAATTTGGTGGACATTCAGGGTTCCCAGAGGAAGAATCATGAAGAGGTTTATCTTTGTGTTTAATTCTAATTAGCAAATGCTAGCATGCTAATTTAAGACGATGAACTCACTTTCACTTTGTGCACGAGCAAACCGTTTCCTCAGCAATTCCAATCCAATTTCCAACTCCAGTTTTGCCCATTTTAAATAGCAATGCACCAATGTGACCTTTTAAAGGGAGGTGGAGATGACACTCTGATTCATTCATGTTACACCCAGATTATGCATCGCTTAACGCCAGGATCAGACTACTTTTTTCTCGTGAAGTTATGACTTTATTCTTGTAATATTACGACTTTTTCTCGTAAATTTATGACTTTTTTTCTCGTAATATTCTGACTTTATTGTGTAAATCTCAGATGTGTTTTCCCTCAGTGTGTCCTAATACTCTGTAGTACATTGTCTCTTTGGCCCTCACTGCATTAGACTGATATACTATATACTGAGACTATAAACTGCGTTCCCTTCATCACAATGATCACATGTTTTGCGGCTCCAGACAGATTTTTTTTTTGTTGCTTAAAATGGCTCTTTTGATAGTAAAGGTTGCCGACCCCTGGTGTAGTCTGAACCGGGCATAACTAACAAAAGTGGAGTTGGACACGCCCTAAATGCCCTTGCTTCATGCACTATAGATCGTCCTCAGTCTTGTTTTCTGCCTCAACAGTTAGCTTCAGCATTGTCCCCGATCTGAAACAGATCATCAGAGTCCAGAGGGAAGGGCAGGTTAGAGTTGATCGAGTGCACAGACATCGGAGGCCTGTGACTGTTCTGTTCTCTGAGTGCAAAGAGGATGAAACATGCTGAACGGTGTTTATCTTATCTAGTGATATGAAGGCTGTGTCCTCCTAAAGTCTCGTCCTCTTTCAGTGTGTCTCAGTCTTGTTATGTCTTCATGTCTCGCTCGTCGGTGTGAGTCACAGCTGAACACCACGACTCGTCCTTCTTCTGTTCTCGCTCTGGGAAACTTGAACCCACAACACATTTATGTGACTGATAAGAGCTGTGAGCTTGTTTGTTGACATAAGTCACGCCATAAAATGACCTTTAGTGGCGTCCAGCACAGTCAGGAACGTATTGTTTCAAGTGTTTGTTCATTTGATAAGTACTTTCTTAAGACTGTGTCATCATCTGTCCCACCTTATGAAAAGCTGTATATTATGATTATTTGAAAATTTGAAAAGTGTCAGTCTCCTGATGCTGTAAACTCACGTTGGACGTAGCTTCTGTCTTTCTGGTCAGCCGTAGCCGTTGACGACGCACACCTTTGTTTCCACAGGTGAGAACTCTCCATTGGTTGGACAGCAGACTAGTTAAAGTGTGTGATTTTCATGTTTATATCCAAACAGCTGGTGACCTTTTTGGTTTCTCAGAAAAGTTCCCACGGCATCAACTGCTCACATTCCCAGAAATCAGCAGAGTAAAAATATCAGACCGCCATGACTGTTGTTGACACATCACCGACCTGTGCAGGTATCGTCTGTCTGTCTGTTTCTGATGCAGCGTTCACACCGTTATGACTAGTGAAGTGTCGTCGTCATCGACATTTTCTAGAACTGAAAAGAGTAGAAATAGTTTTATCATGAAAAGCCACATTGAAGATGGGAAGTTCTTCCTCTAGTCTTCAGGACTGCTATTCACAGACAACATTACGTCACAGGTGGTGTTGTTGTCTGTGCAGTCAGTATGGATCTAGTTCTGTATCTGGTTGCAGAGCTGATTCTTGTTTCAGACACACTTCTGTTGACCCGGATCTCTCTCGCCTCCCGCTAGTGTTACGTGAGCTGGAGACACCAGAGAACAGGACGTAACTGATGCTGCTCGGACAGTCGGTGATACTCGTCACCGGGCTCAATCAGCAGGTCTACCTTTTAATATTCAGTTGGATTGTTGCTGAATTTAGGTCCATGAATCCATCATTTCTTTTTCCATCCAAGAAGCCGTAACGTTTGCAAGGATGCTGCTTATTAGTGCAACAGGTTAAGCAGCTAAATTGACTTCTGAAGAACCAGTTTTGTGCAGCAGATGCATGCATGATTACATAAATACAGCAAGACGTTTGTTCATTTGTACGTCTTTTGCATAAATTTACATTCCCACGCAACTAAACTGCATTCTCAATTACACGTGTTTTAAACGGCCTGACTCTCGGCACGGCGCAGCACAACTCGGCGCGCTTAAATTGGTAATGGAAAAGCAAAATCAGCACGGCATGGTGTGACACAATGCCAATGGAAAAGCTCTGTAGTTGACTGGCAACTATTTCCCAAGATGTCAAACTATTCCTTTTACAATGGCCTAGAAATTTGGGGAAATTCAACTTCAGTTAGCGATTTAAACCTGCAGGCATTGGATGAGTTTACCTTCCATTCTTCTTTTGAAATAATAAGCATCCGCTTTATGAATGCAGAATGTCACAAGAACCTGGACTCGTCTTGTGTAAAACACGATACCGTGGAAGTCTTATGCAACACGGAGGGGTGATAAAGTTGAGCAGCAGACACCGTATCTCTGTTGGATTGGTTGAAGCTGTGCCAAAGCTGAGTCACATATTGTCACAATATGCCCCGGAGTCACACAACATCCTACCTCACCTTGCCACCAACATATCAGCAATCAATCCTTATCAGCTCAACAATAGGCCTCCAATCTCCCTCCTTATCCTGACAGGTACGCCCGCCACTGCCGCCGCTGCAGGGCTCAACCAACCTGCTCCCGCTCTGGTTCCCATCGCCGTGGATAAAGCTGAAAAGGGAAAAAGGGAGTTTTCCCATCTCTTTTTCTCACGCCGGTCATATCCATACACAGAGGCTTAGTTTACGGAGACCTACCGCTGCAAACTTGGCGGCGGCGGCAGCGGCATCTCGCAGATCAGCTGCACCGATCAATCATCGCTCGATCGCTGGCAGTTAATTCAGAACAAAGGAGAGCACAGTGACGGCTCCTGAATGGAGGTCACAGGGAAAAAAGTGGAACAGCAGCTGCACTTCAGGGGAACATAGAGAAGACTTACGTGACAATAAAACAATCTGACACCTAAACTAGCACCTATAGATTAAGGCGGTGCACAACCATTATTTTATAGCTGACAATGTGTCTCCAGCTCCTCTCCAGCTCCTCTTCAGCTCCTCTCCAGCTCCTCTTCAGCTCCTCTCCAGCTCCTCTCCAGAGGCTCCCCGTGGATTTATACAAATAGAAATGAATAACTGTCTTTTGTTTACATTTTCATTTTTATTGATCATTGTTGTAGGTCTATGGTACGACGGTACGACGGTACGACGGAGTGTTAGGGCCACATTGAGGAGAAAAAATACATCTGAGATTAAGAGAATAAAGTCAGAATATTATAAAGTAGTAATTTTACGTGTTAGTTTCTTTTTTTCTTCTAAAGTTACGACTTTATTCTCGTAATATTGCGACTTTTTTTCTTGTAAAGTTACGACTTTATTCTAGCAAAGTTCTGACTTTTATTCTAGTAAAGTTATGACTTCTTTTTCTCGTTAAGTTATGACTTCATTATCGTAATATTACGACTTTTTTTTCTCGTAAAGTTAGGACTTTTTTTCTCGGAAAGTTCCGACTTTATTATCGTAATATTACGACTTTATTCTCATAAAGTTCTGACTTTATTCTTTAGTCCACAGAAACCCCCTCTGACTGACTAAATCACTAAGGGATGTGAACCCGTGAGTCTCCAGCGTGGATTCGTTCTTTATCAGAGGGGGTCCCTTTTTTTCTCCCCAAACCCAAATCAGGGCAACGCTGCCAATGTTCTTCCCCCCGTGTACGCTGCTGGAAACCGAGAGGAAATGAACAATGACTACCTTTTTTTTAATAATTAGAGATAATAACCTCCATCAGCCATGACTTCATCTAATGAGCCTCTAATGAAAAACAACACAGTGTGTATCTAAGCAATCAGACCTCAACCTTTCATTGCTGTTTTCCTTTTTCCCAGTTTTACTAGCATCCTCCAGGCTCCTATGAATTTACTTACCCCCCTCCCCGGACCCTTTATTAATGAGCCCGT
>CAKAOH010037605.1:0-17027 GCA_916701665.1 Sebastiscus tertius | reverse complement strand
GGACAGTGTGCAAGTGGGTCAGTGTGTCAGGAAAGACCTCAAAAAAGGACAAAATACCAGCAGGCCAGTCCAGATACACTCCTATCGTACTTCGACGTGTATTGCGGTCCATAAACTCCAGACAGGAATTGTTATGAGAAAAATCCCCCTTAAAAAACCAGCACCAAGACTTTTCATTTTCTCCCAAACAGAATTCCCTTGAATAGTCGTGTACCCTGGCTATACTTTTGTATGCCACTCCGACATCAGCTGAAACACACTCAACCTCCCAGTAATGGCGACCAGTCAGACCCTCTTCACACAGTACTTGACAGTAGTCGAATCTGTCTTCATTTTTAGGATACGGCTGCTTCTCTTGAACATATGTTCCCTTTTTGTTCTCTTCTGTCAAAATCACAGTCACACCTGCTGTGTTAAGGTCCAGTGTCAGATCACAAGCATCTGCAATCAAGACAGAAGAAACAATTTATTAGTGTTCTATTTCTTAAGTTCTATTGCTTTGTGAGCATGGCAAGCCATTTTAATATGTAATAGCTAGACAGGATATTCATTAGAGACATCTGCAATGTCATTTTGCCTCGTCAAAATTCTAATTCTATTCTGACTAGGCAAAACTCTAATTTTATATACAGTATATAGCACAATGATACCGGAATCACATTACAAGGTCAACCTGATATCATGCCAAAGCCTGTTCACCAGAGGATAGCATGTCAGTGTCACGTTTTGCCTCGCCGAGGCGTGAGTATTACTCTCGTGAATGAAGCTGCAGTACCAGCAGGGAGCAACAAAAACACTCACTTAAGGCCAAGACACACCAAGCTGACATAAAAGAACTAGCGGCGATGAAGGCCGACTGTTGCGTCGCCTCACGTCGCCTTTGTCTTGGTTGACAAGTTGCATTTGAACACACTGCAAAGAATTCAGACGTCCTGCACTTACATGTGAGGAAATAACTCCCCACACCAGCAGGTCACAGTAGTCAGTATCAAAAAGGGAAAACGTAAGACCTAGGTCGGCGGATATACAAGCCGTTGTTATGATACATACATGAAACAAAGCGGCTTTTGCCGACCATTTTCACACCACTCTTACTCAACACTTAGCTTCATTCCAGATGGCCGTGTTGTTGTGAAAATGTCTGTGTATTGGAATGATCAGATGAGATGAAGATGAAAAATGACAAGAGCCTTCTGTGTGTGCCCTCCTGACTTTACTCGTTGGCTTGATTTCCTCACTTCCGTTTCTTTACTCGTGCACTGATTCGCTGAAGCTGACCAGCCAATCGGAGTGATTTTTCTCACCGATGATCTCCACCGCCTATTCAACATGCTGAATCAGCCATAAAGTCTCTAACACGGGCAGACTAGAGCCGAAAGTGCGGGACACACAGCAAAAACTAGATGTTCACCGACAGCCCCAAACTGTCCGACAGCCAACCGTCGGCTTGTTGTGTCAGGGCCTTTAAAACGTCATGGTTAGCCTTAAGATAAGTACGTAAACGAACTACAATACGTATGGAAGCAACGTAACGTAAGTACGGAAAACAAATCACAAAAAAACACGTCACTAACGTAACAAAACAAAACAAAACACCGGTCTCAAACACCAGTCTCCTGGTTGAAAGTCCTGTGTTTGTTGGACCCATCCATCTCCCCTCCGGCCACCATAAGCAGTCTTTCTCACTTTTTATTCTATGTCACTAGCTATGAGCATAGCATATTGACGTGGATGCATTTACATTGCAGTCAGTACAGACTACATGGCGTACAAATGACATGCCTAAAGCGAGAACACCGTTCTTATTCAGTCATTCACGTCTTTTTGTGCGACCGGGCTGCCCATGTAGATAAGTGCCCTCCATTAACATGATCCTTGTATCCACATTTGAAAGATATTTTAAAAAACAGCCTTACTGCAACATGCATGTGTGTTACAACACCACAGCTTTAGCATTTCATTAAAAATAAATGCATTCTTACACTGTCTCAGTAGCTTCAGGTCAAACCAGCATTCTTCATTGTGGTCCACACTGATGGGAAATAGAGGGACAGCAGTTGACAACATCAAAAATATTGTCAAATCAAACGAATGAAGTGAATCTTGCAAATGAATCTTGGAATAATGATAGAAGTGAGTAGAAAGCCTGTTTGAACATACTTGAGTTTCTCCAGACTGCAGCGTGAATCCGTCTGTATTTCAGTTAGCAGCTCGACTCCGTGATCTGCCAGGTGATTAAAGCTCAGGTCCAGCTCCCTGAGGCCGCAGTGGTCAGACCTCAGGGCAGAGGCCAGGGTGACACATCCATCTTCTGTCACTTTACAGAATGACAGTCTACAGAAATTAGACAAGTGACATTTTAGGCGTGTGGTACATGCCCTTATCGGCAGCGATTTTCACTTGTTAACATGACATGAACCTGATTAGTCATTTATCAGGCTCTCCCTTTGGACTTGTTGACATGTAGCACCACACATCACACAAGTTGACACTTTCAGAGCAGGAGGCAGAGCAAAAGAAGAAGAAGCAAAGCACTTACACACTTAAACCTGCTGTAGGCAGAATGTTTTTGGCATCATTGGGAAAAATATCCATAATAACCTTTCAGCATATTGTAATTCAAGTGTTCTGAGAGAAAACTAGACTTCTGCACCTCCTCATGGCTCTGTTTTCAGGTTTTAAAAAATCTAGCCCGTGACGGGAGACTTTGGCCAATCACAGGTAATTTCAGAGAGAGAGAGTTCCCATTGAGCGTTCCCATTGAGCGTTCCTATTGAGCGTTCCTATTGGCTGTGCTCCGTCTGGTGGGCAGTGCTTGATATTTTCTAATCTCAACATGGCTGCCGGGTCACAAACTTTCTCATTTTACAACTAAACAGTACACTACAAGATGTTTCTGAAAATATCTGAGGTGAGAAATAGGCATTACAGTAAAATAATATTGCTTCATATTTGATCAGCGCTGCCTAGTTTGACCGTTTGATCAGAGTTCGCAAGTGATTGACAGCTGCTCTGATTGGTTGTTTTCCTCCGGTCTGTGAAATCTTGCAGATGCCATTAGGAGCACCGGAGGACACAGAGGCACATGATTTTTTTTTTTTCAGATTACCTGTCTCATGCACTACTGTCAGGATATGGTGACTGTTTTATAAAAATAACTTTTTTAAATCCTATTTTCTCCATTTCTACCCACTGCAGCTTTAATATGGCAAAAAATATTTTTAGAGGTAAATTTGTATGTGACACACACTTCATGTATTTACACCATCCTCACTGATATATCACTGGTATAAGGTGGGCAAAATATTTGTTCTAAGTATGATGCAATACAATTCAACAGCAGTACAACCTCCAAAATACCCATAAAGTTGAATCAACACCTCTCTGAAACAGTGCATTTGTTGTGTTGGTGAATTACAAAAGGCTCAATCCGGATTAGCAAATTCGCAAAGACAAAGTGAATAAGAGCTATTCGTTACACTGACTTTAGTGTTTTCAAACAGCATGGGTTCATCAGTGCAGTAGAGAGCGCCGTCACTCCTGAGTCCTGCAGGTCATTGTAGCTCAGGTCCAGCTCTGTCAGGCGGGAAGATTCGGAGCTGAGTGCTGAGGCCAACGTCTCACAACCTTTCTCAGTGAGTCTGTTGTGACTGACACTGAAAGACAAAGGTAGCAATATAATTGAATTGCTTAACAGAATATTTGAACAACATGTACACATGAAAAACTTTACTTAGCGTGATGTTTTATTAATTATCTGTGTATGATCACAATTTAGTTTTTCTGGCTTAAAGGAACAGTGTAGGATTTGGCTGCATCTAGTGGTGTGGCTGCAGATTGCAACCAACTGAGTACCGCTACGCTCACCCCTCCCTTTCCAAGACTGTGGTAATGTGAGCTGCTGAGTGCAAAACCATGGTAACGCCTTTCGCCACGCTCAGAGGCCATCCTTACCATAATAACATTACTTTAGGAGAAACGGAAGTCAGACGGTGGCTGGTGGTACTGCGGTTTTGCACTCGGCGGCTCACGTTAGCGCAGTTTCACAAGCGTGTCGGAGACCCATGGTGGCTTTCAGGTAATGTAAAAATGTGACTCTCTGTAGAGCCAGAGTTTGGTTTGTCTTTTCTAGGCTACTGTAGAAACATGGCGGAGCAACATGGTGGACTCTGTGAAGAGGACCCGCTCTCTATGTAGATATGAAGAGCTCATTCTAAGCTAACGAAAACACTATGATTCTTAGTTTCAGATGGTTATACACTCAAGAAAACATAGATATGAATATTATATTCCATTTCTGCTAATATATCCCCCGAATTGTTACACACTGTTCCTTTAATGATATGAGTTGATGTTTGTTCTTTCACCTTGTCAGACATAATTTTGCCTACATACTTCTTCATATGTATTGGATTTTGGTTCCTTCTTTCTTCTATTTTGAATGATATTGCAGCTGTAATTGAGACTTTTTACAACTTGATGCAGTGCGATGTAATGCAGTCTTTTACCTCAACACCTCCAGGGTACAGTTTGTGCTCATCAGCCCAGTAGATAGGATCTCCATTTCTGAGTCTTTCAAACTGGTGTAACTCAGTTCCAGCTCTCGCAGGTAACATGGGTTGGATTTGAATGCCGTCACCAACTCCTTGCAGATTTTTGCAAGACCAGGATTTCTGTTCAGTCTTTTGGTACAGAGATGAAAAAAAACAACGTTAAATTTAGACATATATAAATAAGTCATACTGTCCAGCTCTACCAAACTGACTTGTGATACAAAACAAGCTGACAGCAGCTAGAGGCTGTATGAAAGTACACAGTGGGGTGTTTAGCAAACAATTTTACATTGCACAGTAATTTGATTCAGTGTTAATGTGGTAAACATTGCTTATAGTAATTGTTCTTTAATAACAATGATACATCTATCAAGAAGTATTCATTTAAAGATGTTTTAGCAGCACGACTATTCCTACAATTTTGATGGTGTCTTCATAGAACACAGTGATGTAATGTATCGAAGTAATAATACTTCTTTACAGTACTTTAGTATTTTTTTGGAATATCTGTTCTTTACTTGAGTTATTATATTTCTGTTAACTTTCACTTTTACTCCACTACATTTCTTTAATAAAATATATACTTCTACTCTGATACATTTCCCCTAAGCATCTTCATTACTCGTTACTATTGCAAGCAAACAGGTTTGGTGAATCAGTGATCCTAGCTTGTGAGTTACATCATTCATGTGACGGGCAAGTGCAAACAAAGTGCTTTCAAAGTTGTAGTTAAATTTTGATTTATGCTCAAGTCCAGGCAGGCTGCATGTCAGATCATGCTACATGCTACCTGCAACTATGAGGGAAGGAAGAACTGGATTTTGTTCTTTAAATCCTTTAAATCGTTTTTCTACAAGTGTAATGCAAGCCTCCAAGAAGAGCGCCGGTCGTTGATCCCAACGTTCGCAGTGGCCAAACGGAGGTACTGCAACTTCCGTGTCCGTCCGTCATTGGGACCAAAAAGACTTTTTCCCATAGACTTACATTGGGAAAGAGACGTCTGTAACTCAGCGGATAATTCCTTTTTAGGTAAATCAACTTCCCAGTACAAACACCTAAATAGCTCTTATTCAATTCATTAGGTCCTAAAAGTTGTAAAATGCACTAATAGCCGAATCCAAAGTTATTGTTTTTTTTTCATGTGAATGAAACCCAGACCGTGACGACGGCGCAAGCCGTGACGACGGCGCAAGCCGTGACGACGGCTTGGTGTTGGGACCCCGTGACCGAGTCATGTGACCGAACGGACGCTATCGCACATGTTCAATGTGCCCAATGGATGCGGAAGATCGCCGGAAGATCCGGGTACTTTTCCAGACGGAAGTCGAGCCATTTTGTCTTCATGCGCCACTCAGCAGCTTTCATAGGAATGAACGGGGACTCACCTCCAACGTTGTATCTAGTTCTCTTTATACATCTATGGTGTAATGTTGCCACCATTTTTAAGGTGGTGTATATGTTAAGAGGAATAAACTTATAAATCTCAAAATTGATTTACTTGTACTTTTACTTTTAATACTTAAATATATTTCATATCAGAAAATTACTTTTGATACGTAAGTACAGTAAATATCAGACACTGTAAGACTTACTCAAGTAATATTCTAATAGGCTACTTTAACTTTTACTAAAGTCATTTTCTGGTTAGATTTCTACTTTTACTCAAAAATAAAAAGCTTTCAGGTACTTCATCCACAAGTGATAGAACAAATACATAATTTCTGCCATATGACATAGCCAAGAAAATGGACTTTTATTCATACTTCAGTGTTTTGGGGAACAACATGTCTGAGACTGACCTGAGCTTCTCCAGTTTGGGGCTACCTAGCCCAACAGAAAGCAAAGAGTATAATGAACCTCCCAGCGGGTTGCCACTCAGATCCAGTTCCCTTAGATTTGAGAGAACTGATTTGATAGCTGATGCCATGTTTTCACAGTCTGGTTGTACCAGTCCGCGACCTGAGAGACTACAAACACAGAGGATAAAAGCGTTACATGAGTGCATGTATAACAGCAACAGCAGCAACAACTGGTTGGCAACACTAGTGTCTAAATGTCCCTGTTTGTTGGGGCTCATCCTGGCTTGGCTGGCTGAGTGCACATTATGCAATTTTTAGTGTATTAATCATCTAGGATGAGAGCCAACTGGAAATATAGAACTTCAACTATGGCAAAATGGCCTATATTGTCCAGAAACCATCACAGGTACTGAAATTAGCATTACGAAATATGCTCAAATCATAACATGGCAAACTCAAGTCCAACAGGCAACAACAGCTGTCAGTGTGTCAGTGTGCTGACTTGACTATGACTTGCCCCAAACTGCATGTGATTATCATAAAGTGGACATATCTGTAAAGAGGAGACTCGTGGGTACCCATAGAACCCATTTTCATTCACATATCTGGAGGTCAAAGGTCAAGGGAACCCTTTGAAAATAGCCATGACCATTTTTCCTTGCCAAAATTTTGCGCTAATTTGGTTGGTACCAATGGTTTCCTTAGGTTTTATCATTCTTCACTCTAGCTATACTGAGCCTGCGACAACCTCCAAAAGTTTGATTGCGTTAATGCATTAATGAAATTAGTGGCGTTAAAATGATTTTGCGTTAATGTGATATTATTGCGTTAACTTTGACAGCCCTAATAGCAACACAATACAATTAAAAGTAATAGTTTTACTAACCTCAGAGCTTCTAGTTTACACTGAGAGTTTTGCAGTCCATCAATCAAGATCCCTATACCTTTCTCATAAAATACATTATTTGTCAGGTGCAGTTCAGTTAGCACGGAGTTTGGCATTCGAAGAGCTGAGGAGATTGTTTCGCAAAGCCAAACATCAAGATCCACGCCTGAGATTCTGTGAAAAAGAAATTAAAAAAGACAATCATGCAAGATCAGATACAGTTTGCAGGAAAATTATAAACGTGTTCTTGTGTGCGCTATATTAAAAAACTGACAAAGTGATTGCACGAATGCAGAAATACCACTATTTAAGTAACCAACTCACCTTGCTTTTCTGCAGTTCCTCACAGCTGGGACAAGTCGAAAAACACCTTTTGCTGATGGTCTGTATTTCTTCAGGTTGAATTCATCCAGAGGCGTATTTGACATCAGAATTGAGTCAGCCAGAGCTGAGCACTGAACAGGGGAGAGCTGTGTTTCTGGATCGTGATCCGGACTCAGATACTTCCGCACAGTATCGTGTAGGGAACTGTTTTTCAGCTCGATCAGGCAGTGAACGAGGTTCAGACATCTTTCAGGTGAGCAGTCCCCTAAATCTATTTCTAAAAGGCTCTTCTTAATTTCCTCAACAACCACAGAGTGCTCCTCTTCCTGCTGAATCAAGCCTTGAAGCAGTTCTTGTGTTGATTGTAGGGACATGCCGATGAGGAACCTGAGGAACATGTCCAGTTCTCCTGTCTTTCTCAGAGTTGAATTAGCTATTGAGATTTCCATCAGCTCGTCCAAAGGTAAAGCAACTGGATCTGCATCCAAGATAGACTTGAGCTCTTCCTCAGACCCTTTGAGCAGGAACTCTTTGAGGCTTAGGGAATCTATCTTTTTACTTGCAAAACTGTGGTACACAAAGAGGGCAGCAAAGTACTCCTGAACTGTCAGATGCACAAAGCAGTAGAGTTTCTTCTTGTTGAACACATTCTCTTCTTTGAATATCTCTGTGCACAACCCACAGTAAAGTCCAGCTTGGTGTATGTCGATGCCATAGCTTTTCAGATCATTGCCAGTAAATATGATTTTGCCTTTATTCAAATGTTCAAATGCCATTCTGCCTAATTTAAAAATGAACCCTTCATTCGACTTGAAGATCTCCTCTGTATCTGACTCATCCTGGTTGTCGTACTTTTCGGTAGCTACCTGCATTTGAATGCAAAGGAAGTGTGTGTACATCTCAGTAAGAGTTGTGGGTATCTTTATGTCTTCACCTCCAGTGTTGTCCATCTTCCGCAGCAAATACGCAAGAACCTTTGCCGCAATCCAACAGAAGATAGGTATGTGACACATAATGTATAAGCTCCTGGACATCGTGATGTTGTTGATAATTCGTTCAGCTACTGCCTTGTCCTCAACTCTATTCCTGAAGTACTGTATTTTTTGTGGATCATTAAATCCTCTGACCTCAGTCCACTGGTATACATGCTGGCGAGGGATGCGCTGAACATGTCCTGGTCTTGAGGTTATCCAGACAAAAGCGTTAGGAAGAAGGTCTTCCCTGATGAGGTTGGTCACCAGAGTGTCCACTGATGATTCCTTAGTGGCATCTTTCAATATGTGGGTTGTTTTGAAATTCAGTTGAAGCTGGCTTTCATCGAGACCATCAAAAATGAACAAAACATTGTGATTATCAAATATTCTTGCAACTGATATGTTCTTAAGTGTTGGATGGAAGTCTCTCACAAGTGTCTCAAGGCTAAACGGATCATCTATGACTAGATTTAGCTCCCTGAATGGTAGCACAAAGATGAAGTCCAAGTTCTGGTTGGCTTTCCCATCTGCCCAGTCAAGGATGAACTTCTTCACGGAGACGGTTTTTCCAATGCCGGCAATTCCCTTTGTCATCACGGTCCTGATAGCTCTCACTTCCCTTCTGTCTTGCCCAGATGACACGCTACCTTCTGGCGCACTTTTAAAGATGTCATTGCAGTTGATTTTAATGTCCTCAGCTGTTTGACACCTCGCCTTATCTTCAATCTCCCAGATCTCATGTTCTGTATTGACACGTTCGCTCTCTCCCTGTACAATGTGAAGCTCCGTGTAAATTTTGTCCAATGATTTTTTCTCCTTGTGATCTTTTTCAGTGCCTTCAAACTCGTACCTGAACTTTTCCCTCAGATATGCTTTGTGGTTTTTGATGACTTCTTTGACGACATCTTCGGCTGCAATGAAAGAGTGCAGCATTGTCAAAGCATAAGCAAAGCAGTTGATCAATATGTTCAGCATTTGATTTAAAATTGCAACGTTGTTTTATCAACGAGCTATGCCATCAAATAGACTGAAATCAATATTTTATGGCTGACCTGACATGTTTGCACCATAGACTGTATATAAAGACGGACGACATGACAGCTCCCCAAAAGTGAGGCCAGAACATCTCAATCGCCCCCTGGGGGCCGGCTGCTGTATAGGTCATAAATCCCGCCCCCTCCATGTTAGCGGATGGGACATGGGCCAAATTAAAAATCCAAAGTACATGTGAAATAAATGTTTCCCAAACATGGTTTTGTCATTTTAGGTAGTTCTTATCACGCTGATATATGTTCACTACTGTACAGACTCTGGCTTCAAATCAGAATCAGAATCGTGTTTATTGCCAGTTACACTAGGAATTTGCTTTGGTTTTGTTGGTGCAAATAAGCAGTATAATAACAAAAGTATAGATGAAATGGATGTTGGGGCAGTTGTGTGTGTGAGGGAGAAATTACGTCAAAATCTCAAGACGGCAGCTGCCGTATCCGGGATATTTTGGCTTCACTTTTGTACAGTGGGAGGAAGTGGAGATGAGTCTATACGGTCTACAGTTTGCACAAGTCGGTTTATTACAACACTAACCATTATAAACATTGTAGTATCATTATGTCTTAGACTAAGACCTCAATAGATGTAAACTCATCAAAAAGACTTCACGTACTTCCACATTTCTCTGGCTGCCTTTTCTGGAGGATTCTATAGAAGTCAGATTTGGCTTTTGGAGACGTGAGGGTCTTGAAGAGCTTCCTCATCTTGTCCTGGTTGGTATTGGCAGCCTCGATGTTGTCGTACATCTCTTGATGCATTATCTTCTGCTGGAGCATCTCATCAGCTATTGTCATCACTGAGTTTACAGTCTGAATGAGATCAGACCTGTTCTTGTCCACCCAGGCAGCTTCTTTTAAAAAGATAAACACACGATTGCGCATGTCATCACATTTTTGACACGGGTACCTGTTACAAGCATGCAGCAGAATGAATGGCCTCTAAAACATGTGCATATTTTTTGTGATTGCCATTTTATGATCACCAAAATCAAGATTTGCTCTTGACACTATTCTCACCTTTCTCCTCTGTGTTGGCTGAAGCAGGATCAGGTGTTTCAAAGAGGCAAGCACTTACAAATGACAAAAACAACATGAGTTAACAGTTAACAATGCATATAACTATTAGTATTAGAAGTAGCTGTTATTTACTGTATATACATATATTAATACTGTTTTAGTGTTAATGTGAGCCTCACTTTGAGGGCTTAACTTCAACGACAGTGTGTTCATGTGCCAGAGCGCTGCTTGTCTCACACTCCAGTTTTTCAGAGGAAGTTTCTTTTTCTTGCCACTCTAAAGTCTCCTCCTCCTTCCCAGCTCCTCCCTCCTCCTGCAGAGATGGTCTCCTTTGGAGAAGAGGAGACTTTTCTCTACTCACTGTGGTGGAAACCTCATCTTTCTTTCTTATTTTGTGAGGTGTGTCACACTCATCTTCCTCTATTTTACCCCTCCTGAGTGCAGAGCATTGGCTCCCCATGATGTTGTTTCTTCAGTGTCGGCTCAGTGAATCTGTCATTTGGAAAGTATTTAAATGTCAGCAAGTTTTCTTTGGACACATACCATGCTCCGTTACAAACATTGCTGTCCTTAGATCGTGAAAATGAAAGTAAAAAAGCACTTTTGATCTGCATCCATCTTGTGTTAATTATTAATTTGATACACACTGGATCATAGTCATGAGTCATGATCGTAGATAGCAGAGTTGTAACAGTTTTAGTTTAACTAGAAATGAACATTTTTCAAGTGTTTTCTGCAGGCACACATTAACAAACTCTGTTGAAAGTGAAAGCAATGTTTGTTTGGTCTGTATTTTTATTCTTCACAACTCTAAAATAACTCTTGATGCTTTTGATTTTTCCAAAACACTATGTAAGATATTTGACAGGACTATTCATTTGTAATAAAATATCTATTCCCCCCCCCCACACCCACACACACACACACACACACACACATTCACAAACAGGCACAGTTACATTCAAAAGTGTTGTCTTACCTGTGGTTAGCTGCTGCAGGAAATGAGACCGTGTTGCATGTCTGCCGGGGTACTTGTGAACAGCATTACATAAGAAAACTTTCAGCAGATAGAGGAAGCCCGACATCTGGTGGGCGGACCCAGATTAATGTATGTGTGTGTGTGTGTGTGTGTGTGTGTGTGTGTGTGTGTGTGTGTGTGTGTGTGTGTGTGTGTGTTCTTGTAAAGCTATCTTTGTGAGGACCAATTTGAGTTTTAGACCTTCAGAGTGAGGACATTTTTGGAAAGTGAGGACATTTTGGCCGGTCCTCACCTTCGGACAGACCTTCAAAGGTCTGTTTAAGGGTTCAAACTTTAAGGTCCAGGTTAGAATTAAGGTAAGGGTTGGGGTCATGCATTTAGTTGTGATGGTTAAGGTTAGGGTAAGGGGCTAGGGAATACATTATGTCAATGAGTGTCCTCACAAAGATAGAAGTACATGGCTGTGTGTGTGTGTGTGTGTGTGTTTCGGAGGGACAAGAAAAGAGAGAGGGGGAAGGAAATTTCTCATTTCCTGCACCGAAACTCAAAAACATGTCTTGTCTTTAAAATCAAACAATGCACAGTTTGAACGCAGTGCATAGTACAGCAGCCTCCAAGTACATTCGGGGCTGTTTCATGTGTCTATCTTTTTGTGTGAAAACTTATTCCACGTTGACCCACAGTCTGACACAAACATCATACATTAAAGCTGGACAGTTGGCAGCTTTCCATTGTTAATAATTAGCCAGAAGTTCAATGTACTGGGTTGCATTTTGGGGTAGGGATTTTGTGGCTCACTTAAACACAGTGTTGTGTATGGTCTAAACAGAGACATTTCTCAAACAGAGAAAGGATGGCACTGCTATACTAATAAATATACAAGAACAGACAGTAACAGCAACACTCCATTACCCTAAAAAACATGCATAGCTCTTTACTTGAGTCCACACTGACTACTTGACTGGCTTTACATGGCATTTCACTGAAAACAAACCTGTGAATTAGGTCTAGGTTTTACCCCTAAAAGAGGCGTGGTGATGAGAGCCTACTCTGGATGACGTATTGCCAGGTCTGATAAAGGAAGGGGAGCCAAATCTGAATGGCTTGTTGAATCACGTTTTCTGATCCGCAGCCCACAAAAAAAACTGAGTGGGTTGTCTTATTTCACAGTTTGTGGGTTGGTAGGCACTTTAGGTATAACCTCACCCGCCACATGGTTTGTTACACAGAATCAACTGAGAATTGGAAACTGTTTGGGAAAAGGCAGGCACTTTAAAAAAAATACTTGGTAGGTGATTGGACGAACCATCTGTCAATCAAACTGTTACCGAAGCCAGTCAGGAGAAGAGTGAAAATATATTTTCCATCGAGAAAAGCCTTCAGTGCCGTTCTTTGCTCTTCTTTCAAGGTAGAAATACTCTCCAGTTCCGATATAACTGAAGCTATTGCAGCATCTACGCTAACCTCTTCAGGAGCGCCATTGTTGTTCAGAACGAACCGTCACCTCTCCGTGTCACCAATTTGAGTTTTAGACCTTCAGAGTGAGGACATTTTTGGAAAGTGAGGACATTTTGGCCGGTCCTCACCTTCGAACAGAACTTTAAGGTCCAGGTTAGAACTAAGGTAAGGGTTGGGGTCATGCATTTAGTTGTGATGGGTAAAGTTAGGGTAAGGGGCTAGGGAATACATTATGTCAATGAGTGTCCTCACAAAGATAGAAGTACATGGCTGTGTGTGTGTGTGTGTGTGTGTGTGTGTGTGTGTGTGTGCACACACACGTTAATCTCTGATTGTAGAGATGTGTGTGTGTCTGTGCACCTCGGAGTGAGGTACGCTAATAAGGCTCCTACTCTGCTACACGCACACACATGCAAAGACAAATGCTTCAATAGTGTTTTTATTGTGCATGTACCGATAATGAAGAGGCAGGAAGAAGAGTGTCTCTCTCTGCGTTTCACTTAACATTTCAACCAGAGGTGCAATCAAAAAGATTCGATTTTATCAGAATCACCTTTGTTTGCCAAGTACATGTGCACTCACAAGGAATTTGACTTTTCATCTCTCCTGTTGTACTTACACAGAAATAGAAATAACAGCGAGGGACAAGGACAACAAAGTTGGACAAAAGAGTAAAGAATAGACAGAACTGTTATATACACAAGTATGTGGAAAAAAATAGGTGTATGTATGAATATTACATAAATATATATATAAAAAAACAAAAGAAACAATGACTAACAGTTAAATAAAAATCAAATGTCTATATACAAGTCAAGAGTTCTGTAAGTTGTAAAATATACAAATAGCGTAAAGGAATAAATACCAAATGGATATACATGGACTGGATGATTATGTACAGTATGTACAGGTGTCTATATACTGTGTGTACAGCGTGTAGGATTTATATTGACAGTGACAGATGATATGTACATTTCTTTTTAAAAATGGTGCATTATAAACTATATGAATTATATCTACAATGGCAGCTTTGGATATGAGGCGATCAAAATTGATTCCACATATGGCCTGAATGTGCCACTGTGCTATTTTTGTTTCTCACAATCAAGCGGGAAATTTGAACTTTCAATTGATAACTGACAAACCAGAATTTGGCTTGTCAGTTAACAAAATGAAAGTAGATACAGTAAGATTAGGAAGGAGCAAAATATGAAAAGGAATGCAGACTAAATCATTTTACACCCCCGCGACAACGTAGTCAGAGGTATATAGCGCTCCACGTGTCCATCCTTCCGTTTGCGTGTCACACTTTCATTTCCGGAGCAGAACTCGGAAACTATTTTACTTAGGAACTTCAAATTTGGTATGATGGTTGACAGTGTGGTTTAGTTGTGTCTTTTGGGGGTTAGAAGTCCAGGAGTGCCTTTGGCCCTACTTAAGTAGGGGTCAAGCAGTGAGCAGCCCATTATCGACCCATATTACTTCGTCATACTTTCACATAGAAAATGTATTCAAAAACAGGTCACGAGTCTTGGATCTTTATTTGGCTAAATCAGTACGGTATTGACAAAGTCACAGTTTATGCTTTTTAAGACCGTTTCAGATCCTATAATGGGTTTGTGTTGTATGGACTTTTTGGTTACTTTATTTTACACAGGTAAATGGATCCATCTTGAAATGTGAAACCAGGATGGAGTGGTTCAGTGAAAGTTGTACGGACAGTGTGCAAGTGGGTCAGTGTGTCAGGAAAGACCTCAAAAAAGGACAAAATACCAGCAGGCCAGTCCAGATACACTCCTATCGTACTTCGACGTTTATTGCGGCCCAAAAACTCCAGACGGGAATTGTTATGAGAAAAGTCCCCCTTAAAAAACCAGCACCAAGACTTTTCATTTTCTCCCAAGGAGAATTCCCTTGAATAGTCGTGTACCCTGGCTATACTTTTGTATGCCACTCCGACATCAGCTGAATCACACTCAACCTCCCAGTAATGGCGACCGGTCAGACCCTCTTCACACAGTACTTGACAGTTGTCGAATCTGTCTTCATTTTTAGGATACGGCTGCTTCTCTTGAACATGTGTTCCCTTTTTGTTCTCTTCTGTCAAAATCACAGTCACACCTGCTGTGTTAAGGTCCAGTGTCAGATCACAAGCATCTGCAATCAAGACAGAAGAAACAATTTATTAGTGTTCTATTTCTTAAGTTCTATTGCTTTGTGAGCATGGTAAGCTGTTTTAATATGTAATAGCTAGACAGGATATTCATTAGAGACATCTGCAACGTCATTTTGCCTCGTCAAAACTCTAATTCTATTCTGACTAGGCAAAACTTTAATTTTATATACAGTATATAGCACAATGATACCAGAATCACATTACAAGGTCAACCTGATATCATGCCAAAGCCTGTCCACCAGAGGATAGCGTGCCAGCATCATGCTTTGCCTCGCCAAGGCGTGAGTATTACTCTCGTGAATGAAGCTGCAGTACCAGCAGGGAGCAACAAAACCACTCACCTAAGGCCAAGACACACCAAGCTGACATAAAAAAACTAGCGGCGATGAAGGCCGACTGTTGCGTCGCCTCACCTCACCTTTCTCTTGCATTTGAACCCACCGTAAATAATTCAGACGTCCTGCACCTACATGTGAGGAAATAACTCCCCACACCAGCAGGTCACAGTAGTCAGTATCAAAAAGGGAAAACGTAAGACCTAGGTCGGCGGATATACAAGCCGTTGTTATGATACATACATGAAACAAAGCGGCTTTTGCCGACCATTTTCACACCACTCTTACTCAACACTTAGCTTCATTCCAGATGGCCGTGTTGTTGTGAAAATGTCTGTGTATTGGAATGATCAGATGAGATGAAGATGAAAAATGACAAGAACCTTCTGTGTGTGCCCTCCTGACTTTACTCGTTGATTTGATTTCCTCACTTCCGTTTCTTTACTCGTGCACTGATTCGCTGAAGCTGAACAGCCAATCGGAGTGATTTTTCTCACCGATGAGCTTCACCGCCTATTCAACATGCTGAATCAGCCATAAAGTCTCTAACACGGGCAGACTAGAGCCGAAAGTGCGGGACACACAGCAAAAACTAGATGTTCACCGACGGCCCCAAACTGTCCAACGGCCGACCGTCGGCTTGTTGTGTCAGGGCCTTTAGGTTTAGACAACCAAACCACTTAGTTAGGTTTAGGGAAAAAGTCATGGTTAGCCTTAAGATAAGTACGTAAATGAACTACAATACGTATGGAAGCAACGTAACGTAAGTACGGACAACAAATCACAAAAAACACGTCACTAACGTAACAAAACAAAACAGCGCTTTTTCCTTGGCATTATCGTGTCATTCACATCTTTTTGTGCAACCAGGCTGCCCATGTAGATAAGTGCCCTCCACTTAACATGATATCCTTATATCCACATTTGAAGGATATTTTAAGACATTTAAAAACAGCCTTAGTGCAACATGCATGTGTGTTACAACACCACAGCTTTAGCATTTCATTAAAAATAAATGTATTCTTACACTGTCTCAGTAGCTTCAGGTCAAACCAGCATTCTTCATTGTGGTCCACACTGATGGGAAATAGAAGGACAGCAGTTGACAACATCAAAAATATTGTCAAATCAAACGAATGAAGTGAATCTTGCAAATGAATCTTGGAATAATGATAGAAGTGAGTAGAAAGCCTGTTTGAACATACTTGAGTTTCTCCAGACTGCAGCGTGAATCCGTCTGTATTTCAGTTAGCAGCTCGACTCCGTGATCTGCCAGGTGATTAAAGCTCAGGTCCAGCTCCCTGAGGCCGCAGTGGTCAGACCTCAGGGCAGAGGCCAGGGTGACACATCCATCTTCTGTCACTTTACAGAATGACAGCCTACAGAAATTAGACAAGTGACATTTTAGGCGTGTGGTACATGCCCTTATCGGCAGCGATTTTCACTTGTTAACATGACATGAACCTGATTAGTCATT
>CAKAOH010037604.1:0-16256 GCA_916701665.1 Sebastiscus tertius | reverse complement strand
GTATGTGTGTATATATATTTATACAAACATATATATATATATATATGTATATTTATTTATATATATATATATATATGTATGTGTGTATATATATTTGTATATTAATATATATGTATATATGTATATTAATATATATTTATATATATATGTATATATGTATATATATATATATTAATATATGTATATGGATAAAGGATATGTGTGTATATATTTGACCAGGAATATTTCAAATGAAACATGGGAAGGATCCTGATTTGTCTTTGTGTTCAACTCTTCGTCTTAACTCCTGTGCTTGTTTTATGCATGTCACTGCCCTAGATGATGATAGGATGTAATGTCCTAGACCTCTAACAATTGATCATGATTTATTTATCTATTTATTTATTTTTATTTTTGAGTGCCCTCTGGGTATTGTCATGGGTGGGATATCTATCAATCCAAACAAATAGAAAACGAAATCATTTTTTGGGATCAACTGAAATCGACACATGAACTGAGTCAGGATGACATCATGTGCTTTGGACTAATACTGAGGCCTAAATCCACCTACTTACACCGCCTGGCTGTGTGGACTCCTTGCTGCACACTGACTTACCCGAGCACATGTAGGGCAGTGGGGTTTGGACCATTTGCATTGGCCTTTCCTGTTTTCTTCCCTCACTAGAATTGAATTCCAAAGCGTATCCTTTTTAAAGCCTTGTAAGTAAATGACAATGAAGGCTTGTCCACACAAGCATGGGTGTAGTGGGAATTATTTATTGGCTCACTGGGAAGTAGCTCAGATGTCTGGTGTTATTCCATCTATATCGTTAGCATCCCACTCACCAAGGTCAGTGCATATCGTTAATTTCGGTCTTGGAAGAAAGCCTCTGTAGATGAATGTATTAATATGATTATAATGGATATTGGACGACATTTTCTGGAATTATTTTGAGAGCCAAGTGACTGGTCAAAATAAAATGAGAGTGAATTTCATCTCAAATGTTCCTCCTCTTCATCTGAAGTGTGTTTTTTGCCGCCCCTTTTTGTAGGATTCATTTTTAGCAACCAGTAGGTCAACAAAATGTCATTGCAGTTCATTTGATTAGGCCTTTAACTTGATTAGTTGTACACGTTTACAGTAGGCTTGTTTTTGAGTCGGTATGTCAGACTCGCAGTGGTATTAATGCGTTTTTTTATTGATCATATCTGGGGCCAAATATTTTAGAAATGCTGCTTTCCTTTTTGTAATGGTGGCTAGTATTTTTCCACTCGCGCTAAAGGCTTACAGAACCTGTAGGACAAGTATTTCAGCTGTATGTTTTATTCTATACGTGTACAGCCTGCCTTCATGCTGCTCCTCACTAAAAGAATACATTCGTGTATTGAAGTTAAAGCACCTTTTTTGAGACTGAATTGTTGTATATCAAATGCAGCTTTTCCTTTAACATATGTTTAGGCTATCAAGTTAAATGTCATTGCTTACTTGATGCCTTCTGAATAATTCTGAGTGCACTAATACAAATTAAAACGTTTGCAGAGCTGCTGGTGTCCGTATTAAATCAATATTTAAACATGTTCGAGGTAGTGTCTGTTTGTTTGTTTATACTATGTGGTTGTGGGTCCATCATCTGTGCAAGGCTGTGAATGTTACCTGGGATTTGTTGATGGGGAAATATCTCCACCCAACCTCCTCCCACGGCAACGAGGATCAGAATATGACCGGGTGTTTTTATGTATGTTCATGAGACTACTTTGTTTAACTTCTTTTCTTGTCTCCCCTCTCCTGTCTTTGTTTTCTATCCAGGCTGTCCTCAGGTGGGGCAGTAAGCGGGTGGTGTGGAGCAGGCCGCGGTGCCCGTCCCTCTGCACTGCATGGCTGCGATGGCGCCCGCTCTCACCGACGCCCCAGCCGAAGCTCACCACATCCGCTTCAAACTGGCTGCCCCATCCTCAAGTCTCTCACCGGCCAGTGCAGAGAACAACGGTAACGCCAGCAACATCCTCATCCATAGCAGCGGCCCCGCGAAGTGCAAGGCCGCGTCCGAAGATTGCCCTCTTGACTTTTGTGGCGGCGACCAGGAACAGCAGCAACAGCAGCCCCAAGCCGACTCCGTATCTCAGGCCTCGGCCCTGGGAAAGCTCCAGCCGCTGGTGGCTTCTTACCTATGCTCTGATGTGACACCTGTCCCTTCAACTAAGGAGTCAATCAAGCTGCAAGGCGTCCTCATCAAACAGTCTGTGTTGAAAAGCCACAGAATACTGCCCGGCTCCCTGCTCAACGGCGGAGGAGACTTCCTGTTGAGGAAGAGGCAGACGATCGAACTCTCTGGCGGCCAGCTCAAAAGCCTCATGAGTGGCAGCACTAACGGAGGAGGCCAGCCCATGGCACCTGTCAACGGCCTGGCCAAGAAGCTGGCCACTATGTCCGGCCCCGGCTGCGTGGTGGCGGTGAATGGTGACAAACCGTCGGCCACCACAGACTCTCAGTCCCAGAACCTGCCCTTGGACTCTGAGACCTTGACAGCTACCTTATCAGGGCATATCCCGGTGAAAGGAACCCTTAAACAGAAGCATTCCTCTGGGGTGTCTCAAAATACAGATGGAAAAAACCTTGAACCACCAGTGCTCCAGTCTAATGCACTTTCCCCCTATACCCAGGACAACCCTAACCCCACTGAACAAGTGAATTTGGAGGAGGCTGATTCACACACGCCTACCGGTCAGCCACAGGGTTCTGATGGGGAGAGACCAGGTAGCAGCCAGCAGGGCTCCAGGTCTTGCACACCTGCACCACAGCCTCCCCTACCCTGTACTTCTTCCTCGGACAGCCTTGATGCTCACGTTAAGGAGCGCACCCTTCTCAACAGCAGCCGCCAATCTGAGATTGAAAACCGGCTGCGGCGCCTGCGCAAACGTCTCCAGGTTGTGCAGGCCAAGCAGGTGGAGCGGCACATTCAGCAGCAGCTGGGTGGCTTCTTGGACTCGGCGCTCAACCGGCTTTTGGCGGGTAACCGCAAGTCAGAGACGGCAACCCCTACGGCTACATGGAGGACTGGACGCCACTCTTCCTCAAACAACAGAGACGGCCTCGGTCGCTTCCTGAAAAGCGGCTCCATGCCCTTGGAGCTGGAGAGGCTGTATCTGAGCGGATCGGCCAACCTTCATTCTGCAGAAAGCGCCTTTGACTCAGACGTAACAGAAAGTAGCTCTGGAGGGGACTCTGACCTGGAGGAGGAGGAGCTGACCAGAGTGGACATTGAGCAGCGACATGTCAAAATGTAAGTAAAAGTGCCCTCACCCACTGAGAAGCTTATTTAGAGTTGTACATGTACACATGATTCTGCAGCGATGGAGAGTTCACTGCTGGAGGCTCCGGTTGAGTGTTGAAAGCAGCATTTATGTGAGGAAACCTCCACAATGAGATTAATATAGAGTTGACTATAATGTCCCCATGCACAAGTAACTCACATTACAAGTTACCACTTTTATTGTTGTAGTCTGAGTAACGTGCCGTCCCAATCAACCAAAACGAACCGCAGCCGGCCGCAACGAGAAAGTACAAAACAGTGGAGGGTCTGCGTGGATACGACCTGCAGCCTCACATGTTAAATCCAGCGTGGTAAACACTACACATCCAGTAAAGGATGGAAACACTTTGGGTTTCACACATTGTAGGAAAAGCAGAGCTAGACAGAGCAGAGCTAAAGCTGCATGCTAACTCTGTCACGGACAGGAAACGTTATCGTATCGCGGTAACGTGCGGTCAAGCTGGCCGCCGCTCTCATCTCCGTGGTCAAATGGGCCGACGCTACGACTGTAGAGCACCCAGATACTGACATTTATGTTAAATGCATTCAGACGACCCTGATGGAGCTGACCATGGATGGATAAGGAGAACGGAGCTGACGAGGAGAGCTAGTGACGCACTTGGTGTAGTTAGCAGAAGTCAACACGTGTGACTACGTCTGGTTTTAAAATAAGGGAACTGTATATACAAATGCATATATGATATATATGATATATATGATATATAGATAGATAGATAGATAGATAGATAGATAGATAGATAGATAGATAAGATTGATGGATTATATTCACCTGAAGTATAAAATAATCTAATAATAAACATGTCCCTTATAAATTAAAAAGAAAATACCACTAATTTGTGAGGGTAAATGTCTTTTATTCTTTGGTTTTTGGGTTGCTGGAGAAAAAATTAATAAATAATTCCTGTCAATGACTGATATATTTGACTTCAGGACATCTCTGACTACATACATGCTGAAAATCAAACATTTTTAGTGTATTGATTTAGATATTTTCCAAAGTAAAAGTCCCTAGAAGTGTATGATTCAACTTTTCCCCATGGTCTAGTGTTAAAAATGTTGACACAATAAATCGTAGTATCGAATCGCAATACTGATAGAATTGGCACCCAGGTATCGTGATAGTATTGAATCAGGAGATAGGTGTATTGGTGATTGGATCTCTTCAACTGTCTTGTGAAAGTCCCTGTATTCCTAGGCTCTGCGATATGCTCCTCAGGTCTAGCAGGTGCTAATGACAATTTGAACTGCCTGGTCTGCCTCAGTAGTGGTTGGGTCAAACTCCAGGGAGGGGCAGAGATACCGTTCTCCCAGAGAGCATGTGTAGTGGTGTGGGTGGTATCATCCTGTGGAGAGCACACAGGCTGGATTGGACTCAAAAGTAAAAAAGCTCTCTCGTCACACAGCGCTTCCTCCTGAGTGGGGCCGAGGCTGAAACTGAACGTTCTGTTTATCTACAGCGCGAACAAGCGAGCGCCCACAGAGCCGATGAATGTTTTGATTTAAAACCGAAACCAAGAAGGAAACATCGAGTCGGGGGGTTGGGGTGGTTTTTGCAGAAGGTGTTGGTTTTATGTTTTTACACGCTGCCTGTTGTGATGTCAGTTTCGCCTCAGCGGGAGCTTGCAAATGTATTCCATGGGAAGTTCACATAAGAGTAGTCATTTCTGTGTCATTAGTGGTTGGAAAGGGGGGAAAAATACAGCAGGTGGGTCAGCAGCGTTAATGGACTTAGTGACCTGTGTAGGATTGGGTAGATTATTAACAACGTAGCTGAGAACACAGATTTTTATTATCCTTTCCTGTGTTGACTTTAGACCTTTGACCCAAATATCTTCATAACCTAACAGGAAGCTTGTTTGTGTGCGTGTTGCATGCATGATTCAAAAGTAGAAAAATAGCTTGTAATGTATTCAGACTGTGTCTGTGTCCTATTTTAGGTCAAAGGAGGTGTTGGAGCAGTTTATGTGTAAATTTATAGCAAGGAGTTTGGACAGTGAGCTACATTTATGTGGCCTGAGATTGTAGGAGGAGTGAGAGTCATTATGAATATCATAGTTTATGTAAACAAAGGTAGCAATCAGATTGAGTTGTTAAATTCCTATTCTGCATATGGTTTCAGATCTTTAACTCTCAAAACTAAACTACTGCTTTAACAAATAGATAACGGCCAAAACTAGCAATACTGTAGTATAATGTTAAGATATAGAAGTATGTGGATAGCAAAGGTAAATGTTGCAATGAGGAAGTTTGTTGACCCGAAAAGGGCGTCTCATTATGTAAAAGATATGCAGGCGAGACAGCTGGGCAATGTACTGTACCATGACTTAAAGGTACACAGTTAGTAATTACGTAACACTACCTTCTTTGATATAGATGTTTTATGTTGTTCTGTAGTCATAAAAGTGCACATAGGGGCAATAAAAGCCTTTGAGCTGATAACAATACAACATATTTTTAGGCTATAATGTGCTATATATCTCTATATTTTCTCTAAAATAACAGAATTGTTTGATTTAACCCTTTTGAAGTGTACGATCATCCCAGCAGGATCATTCTAGCAAACTAAACTGAACTCTCTGAGGTGGCGTACTGTTATATTGAAGTCAGATTGGTCCTTGGAAATGTAGTTTGACTAATTATTCAGACAACTGAAATTACATTTTTCCCCAAAAACACTGTTTATTTATTCATTTTGTTTTATTTCTTCATTTACTATTGACTGACTGATTTATCACATTCACCAGAAGATCACTTATTATGAAGTCAGTTCTTGGTCGCTTTTATTTTGAAGCCAGTTCTGACACGTTGTAACCGTAATACCTAGTATATATACGTACAGCAAAACAACGTGGGGGCAAGTTTGACCGTCTTTTTCGAAGTAGAGGTTGGCATCTTCCATCACCTTTTCCGACACATATAAACTCGCTTTGGTGCTTCACTTCTTCCGCTCTCACCAGATTCTTTCCCCGTTTCCTGCTTCCTTCCAGATACTATAACACACGCCCCGTACGCACATCCATGCTCATACGTCACACACAGTCGCCCAGCGGGAGAAGCGAAACGCCAGAGCGAACCTCATGCCACAGGCTTTAAAAAATGAGTACTCGAAGGTTCGACATCCCCTATTGAACAAGCCGCAATACATTGAGTATATTCGATATCGCCCATCCCTACTATGAACGCTGTTTTGAGATGTACAAAATAAATAAGATCGATTTATCATTCACCTCCACGTCAACATCAATTTCAAAAGATCAAAACAGTTTCTTGTATTTTGGCCATGTTGTGTAATTTACAGCCTCATATCCTGTTAGTCAGATCGACTATGTTTTATTATGGAGTCAGTTAATCAATGATTTGTTTATTATAAGTAGATAATCATTGATAATACATGAAATGTGCATCCCTACTCTTAATTATTACAATAGTAATAAGTGTTATTCGTTTTTTGTAATGAAAGTGAAAGACTATCCAGAGGGGCTTTTTGAAAGTGGAGACCCGTGGAAGTTGTAGGGGCTTTCCACAGTAAGTAAATCTCCTTTGAATAACAAGGAGTATATTGAATTAGGCTCATCAGCTGCATTGGGGTCTTGATGATTGAAACTGGAAAAGGCAACATTTTAAATAACATTTTCTCATTAAATTAAAGAATATATTGTTAAGATGAAAACGCTAAAACATTAATCTTAGGTCATCAAGGTGTTCATGAATGGAGGACCGTTGTATGGTTGAGTGCAGGGTAGTAGTCACAGAGGCATACGATGCCAAGGGATTGGACAACAAGGAACCGGTTCTCAACGGGAACCGATTCTCTGTTCCCATCCCGAGCGTTTTCCCTGGTTGCCAAAGTGGCGGATGGCCTGACGATTTTGCAGACATTTGGCGGGTGGCGGATGCTAATGTCAGACCCACGTTGTGTAGGATTTAACCTTTTGTCGTACGTCAGCACAGATGAGTGTCGTACGTTATCAAGCAGTGATGTGCATTTTTTTTTACAAAGTAATTGTGTTTCCATTCTGTCATTATATTATACTCTGATGAAAAGCAACCGTCTGTTCCTGAGCTCAAGCATGACTCATGTTTCTCGTAGCCTTTAAACATTTAGTACTACCTGCATGTAGTTCCATACATGACGAAGCATCTGAAACACCCTGAGGTCTTATTCAGATTTACCAGCAGCGATACAGTAATATGACTCCTGCCTAAGTCATTACAGTCATCACTGCGTTTCTCTCTAATCTTGACCCAAGCTCCCTCTAATGTCCTTAAACAACCAGGAAGAAATCACTGCTATTTTGTTCTCAGCTGCAGTTTATCTTCAGTTACAACAAACATGACACATCTTGTTCTTGCTTTACCATGAAAGCCAACCATTGTAAGGGTTTTATCGTGAAGCAGGTACAGCTTCTTGCAACATTAGTCACCGTTGTTAACAACTGCTGAGTCCCCGGTGCGTAAAAATAGGTCCCTGTTAATGTATGCTTTTTTATCAGTGGATCGGTATTATTACATATTACAGGGTGGAGTTTTACTACAGTTTGTGCAAACATGAAACCTCCAACACAAGAGATAAGTTGTTGCTTTTGTACACCTTGTTGATGAAGCTGGAGTTGATGTGTGTTCATAAACAGCATTTGCAGGCTTGTCAGAATTTAACTGCACAGCAGCTGCTAGCAGAGACGACACAGTCAGCAACGCCTGTAACTCGTTATCCATGTTGAAATGCACCGCTGGTGGTCGAGGCTGATGTTTGTTTTCTTCCGGAAAAGGTTCACGTGATGGGGCGTGACGAATCAGGGAAGGTCACGTCAGGACTGATAAGAGCCAATCAGGAAGCGAACGTTGGTGTCTTCTGCGTCATCGTTTCCAAATGTCTCCGTTTCTGTCTGTCCAGACTAGAACACAACCCCCGGGGTTTAAAACTAAAACGGGGTCAGCGGCGTTTTCAAACGTCTCCGATTTAGGGGCTTGAAAATTTTAAAACAAACGTATTGGTGTGGCTGTAGCTTAAAATGCACACGTGAAGGCACATTGTAGCGGGGCTCAAGCACTTTGACAATATGCTTTAATTCTGAATTGTTTATGATTGCATACGAAGCCATAAACACTCTTTTAGCAATAGTGATTAGTTTGTCACCGTCTGAATCTGCAGTGGGCGGCTGCCTGAACGCTGTGGAGAGAAGGACTCGCCGTCCAGTCTGTTTTTGTCGGCTAAAAACAGCTAATCGACACATTCAGGTGATGTCGTCGTAAATTCATTATTTGAAGTGTATATACAGACATACCTGACTTCAGTTAAACAACGATGGCATATAATTGGACAAAAATAGTTCTTCATTGAGCTTGATTAACCGGGCTAACCGGGCAAAGCCAACCAGCGTGCTGCAACTGACAACTTTCCGGGTAAAGCTCGAGCACTCGAGAATTTCTGTTCCATGTGTGTAGTAGTAGACATAAACAGCTGTTTGAGTCTCAGGGCGTACTGAAGGATGTCTCATACTGATCCGAACGTCCTGAACCGAATGATTCAGGGTGAATACACATACCGTTACAATCCTAGTATATAGCGTACTTTAATATCCTTTGGTTGTAGCGCGTTAACGTGAATTCGTTGTAATGCCATTAATTTTTTTAATGCATAAACGCAATTGATCTTTCGGAGGGTTGTAGCGGACTCATTTTTAAAGCTTGAGTAAAGATACTGGCATCTTATGAAACTATAGAACCTGATGAATCCATCGGTACCAACCATGTCATACTAGGTTGTTGTGAAGGAAGCTAAATAACGCTAAATTTTGGTGAGGAAAAACTGGCATGTCCATTTTCAAAGGGGTCCCTTGACCTCTGACCTCCAGATGTGTGAATGTAAATGGGTTCTCTGGGTACCCACGAGTCTCCCCTTTACAGACATGCCCACTTTATGATAATCACATGCAGTTTAGGAGAAGTCATAGTCAAGTCAGCACACTGACACACTGACAGCTGTTGTTGCCTGTTGGGCTGCAGTTTGCCATGTTATGATTGGAGCATATTGTTTTATGCTAAATGCAGTACCTGTGAGGGTTTCTGGATCAATATCTGTCATTGATTTGTGTTGTTAATTGATTTACAATAATAAATGCATACATACATTTGCATAAAGCAGCATATTTGCCCACTCCCATGTTGATGAGAGGATTAAATACTTGACGAATCTCCTTTTAATGTACATTTTGAACAGATAAATATGTGATTAATCCTGATTAAATATTTGAATGGATTGACAGCCCTAGTTATAACACCATATGAAGAAGACACACAAGTGTCTGCAAGCTTTGAATTAATGTGATAATGAATCTAGTTGACTGATTAATAAATCAGTAACTGTAATCTTTAGATGCTGACCCACATAACAGCATGCTGAAGCAAATATTGAGATGTAGCCCTCCCTGCAGGAGATGTGTTAAGCAACCCAATGTCATCTTTCACTCATAAAAATAACCCATATCTGAGCGCACTTGTCAAATGGTTCAGCCGTGTTTTATAAGGGCAACAAGAGCTTTGTTTTATTGCCTGTATTACTTGCTACACAATACAGCAAAATTGTGCAATTTGAGCATAATAAACCCGGCACAGAGAGCGGCGTTAATTGGCTCAGATGTTCTTGAATAAGCCGTGTTTGAAGGCTTTTGTATTGCTGTCACAGAAAACACCCATCACTTGCAGGTTTTGCAGAGCGGTCCCACATGTAAGCCTAATAATTCTCTGTACAGCGAGTGAAAGCTGCCTCGGAAAATTCAAAACTGCTCATCTGTAATGCCTTTTAAAAGCAGCCGTCTGATGCACATTGTATAATCATCCATCGCACAACAAGTAAAAAACAGGTTCTCAGCTCCCAACCCTGCAGAGGAGAAACCTTTCCTCATTGTGAACACGTTAGTCTTCCAGGAAGTAGGGTGTGTGTGTAAGCTATATAACCATAATGCCACATTTTCACAACTGACATTTTGTCTCAGTTACCAATTAATGGCTTACAGCACAACACCCGTCAACACTACAGACAATGTAATGTGTTCTTCAGGCAGCAGCACCTCAATTATTCAACGTCAGCTGAGTTGGCAGCAGTGTGGAAAATAACCTATTTGGGCTGCTTGTTTGGATGCTTACAACTAATCCTGTCATCCCTGTCTATACTGTAGACGTGGTTTCCCGTATCTTAGAGGATTGGGGGCCAGCCAACATCTGTTGTCGTGCTTATGCTGCAGGGCCTTTCTGCTCTAGTCTGCCTGTGAATGTGACGTCCACAATGGCCTCTAGCAGGGTGTGGGTGCTGCCGAGCTTCAGAGAATAACTGCTTTTTATACCGGCTA
The DNA here is from genome assembly GCA_916701665.1 of Sebastiscus tertius. Lineage (NCBI taxonomy): Eukaryota > Metazoa > Chordata > Actinopteri > Perciformes > Sebastidae > Sebastiscus > Sebastiscus tertius. The sequence goes on along the minus strand of CAKAOH010037604.1, from coordinate 5,596 downwards.
GAAAATGACAAGAGACGGTTAATGCATTAGCTACATATTCATGGAAAGTCTGTTTATTTAGACACGGAGCACGGGTTGTTCTGTGTTAAGAAACGAGTGGGCACAGTTCCTTGTTTCTGAGGCAACAATAATGCTCATCAGGAAATCTCAGAGCTTACATAATGGCTCATAGACGGAACCGTGAAAATGTCGGGAATTTGTTATCTGACCAGCACTAAAACGTACCAGACCTTGCAGCCCTGTTTTGTCTGTCAGATGATACAACCAGAGTTGGATGATCCGGAGTCCATGTTGTTTGTATGACAGTGAAAAGGCCTGCTGCTTGTGAATTGAGGTAACTAGGTTGGCTGAGACTACAGCGTGCCTTTCATGCTTATAGCTCAGCATTACTCTGCAGTCTGAGTAGCTTAGCTATGTATTTCCCTCTTTTCATTCCTCCGTGTGTGAGTGTGTTTATGTATGTATGTATGTGAGTGCCGGTATAGGTTTCTGTCCCGTTTGACACATCTGGATGTGTTTAGCTCGGCCCAAGTTCCTCAACACGAACCCACAGGCGTTACATAACCCCCCTCTTTTATGTAATGACTGCTGCAGCTCTGCTGGCTGAATTTGCCCTCTCTAGTTTTTCCTGCCCCACACCCTGTCGGCCTGCCTCGCTCACAATCCCAGGCTCCTGAGCAGTTTTCTTCTTCCTGTAAGGGGGATGAGTTTACCCAGCTGTCATGTGAAACTCCAGCCAGCCATCCTGGCACGTCAGAACAAACCTGAAAAATGAAAAAAAGACGTTTTCAGTCTTCCCGAAATGTTTCAGGCGGCTGGATAATTCAGCTCTTTTAATGCGTTTTGAAATCTTTGACTCCAGAGAACAAAGAAATTAAAATGACAACTGCTGCTTTGATTTCCCTTGTTCTCGTTGCTAAGTGTGAATGATGACTGAATGGTTTGTGAAGCATATTTGCAAAGTGGTTTTTGGTTTCATATGGAAAAGCTAAATGTGCGCGGGCCTTTTTGTTTTGCTTCACCTCTCTTCATAACCGGGCTCCTCTGGCAGATTTGTCCACGGTGCTCCGGTTTCAAAATGTGAACATTGGTGTGATAAAGTGGAAATTATGGAGTCATTAGTTTGCCGGGACGATTCACCCATCTCCTGATTCGATACTATCACAATACTTGGGTGCTGATTTGATATGTATTTCAATTTTTATGTATTGCTGTTCAATATAATGATTTATTGTGATTTGTGTTAACGTTTTTAACACTACACTACGGGAAGAAGTTGAATCATACACTTCTAGTGGCTTTTAATTTGAAAAATATCTAAATTAATACATTAGAATGTTTGATTTTCAGCATGTATGTAGTCAGAGATGTCCTGAAGTCAACTAATCACTCACATTTATTCCAGCAACCCAAAAACCAAAGAATACAGCTCCCTTTAACACCTTATCTTGAAAACCAGACGTAATTCTCTTTATCCATCCATGGTCAGCTCCATCGGGGCCGTTTGAATGCAGAGAACATAAATGTCAGTATATGGGTGCTCTACAGTCGTAGCGTCGGAGATGAGAGTGACAGCCGGCTCGACCGCACGTTACCGCGATACGATAACGTTTCCTGTCCGTGACAGAGTTAGCATGCAGCTTTAGCCGTGATGTCTAGCTCTGCTTTTCCTGTCTATGTGTGAAACCCAAAGTGTTTCCATCCTTTACTGGATGTGTAGTGTTTACCACGCTGGATTTAACATGTGAGGGTGCAGGTCGTATCCACGCAGACACTCCATCGGTTTCTGTTTTGTAGTTTCGGCTCGCTGCGGTTTGTTTTGGTTGACGGATACGGAACAGATATGACGTCACGTTACTCAGACTACAACAATAAAAGCGGTAACTTCCTTCTACCTCCACAAAGACTCAAATGAAGCAAATATATCTATTCTGGCATTAAAGAAATGGCAATACACATAGGTGAATCTATTTTTTTTTTTTCCCACCCCTAGTTAGAGCTGTCCTGATCAAGTGTTTACCCATGACTGGAGTTCATATTGAGTATGTTGTAATACTAATACCAAAGTTCCCTAAACTGGATTGATTAGATATGTTTGGTAGCCCAATAACTGCCTTTATAAATATATATCCTGCATCACAGCTTTGCTTTAATGGCCTTGTATAATCCTGTTTTTTGTCTGCAAAGAAAGTTTTGTCACGCTTTGAACTATTGTGGCCGGATGATTTGGAGAGCTAGCACGCCAGGTTTGGAGACCCTGACCCCTCTCTTTACCGCCAGCCCAAATCCTGTTTTCAATTAATATCAGCACTTTAGAGTTGTGGCACACAAAACCTCGCTGAAACAGGGAAAGTGGGACAAACGCAAGCTGCACTTTCAACTAGATTTCCAAACTGTATTTTTGTGCATGAAAGTGTCGGAGGAGAGACAGCTGAGCACAGGTCCAGAGATGAGCAGCGAGCGTGAGATGGATATTAGATGGATGGCTGCATATGTTGTGCTGTTTAGAGGCAGCTTAATTCACTGGCTCATAAGTACGATTACCATTTTTTTAATTGGATGCTTTAAAAGTATTGTGTTGATATGACTTTAAAGGGACAGTGTGAAGGATTTGGTGGCATTAGGGCTGTCGCGGTGAAGGAATTCCCCCTGTGGTGATGATTATTGGCTCAACAGAGCAACATGTGATTTTTTTTTTGGCAATTTATCCTGATTTTAGTGCTATATAAATGAGCTTTATCGTTAGGCTTTGATTAGGTCTATTCTTTTGCTTTTTAAAGAACGAAGATGACAGTTTTAAAACAAATTAAATACTTGCTTATTGTTAAATGCAGAACACAGAAGGGCAGCGTTTTACCCAGAGTTGAACTGTTTTCAACTTTCGGCAACCAGAATACCAACGCGTTAACGCAATCAACGTTTCAGAGGTTGTAGCGGGGTCAGTTTTAAAGCTAGAATGAAGATACTGGTATCATATAAACTAGAAAACCAAAGGAATCCAATGGTACCAACCATGTCATACTAGCTTCTCATGAAGGAGGTTAAATAACGCTCCAAACTTACGCTAATTTTGGCAAGGGAAAACTGGCGAGGCCATTTTCAAAGGGGTCCCTTGACCTCTGACCTCCGGATGTGTGAATGTAAATGGGTTCTCTGGGTACCCACGAGTCTCCCCTTTACAGACATGCCCACTTTATGATCATCACATGCAGTTTGGGGTCAAGTCATAGTCAAGTCAGCACTCTGACACACTGACAGCTGTTGTTGCCTGTTGGGCTGCAGTTTGCCGTGTTCTGATTGGAGCATATTGTTTTATGCTAAATGCAGTACCTGTGAGGGTTTCTGGATCAATATCTGTCATTGTTTTGTGTTGTTAATTGATTTACAATAATACATATATGCATACATTTACATAAAGCAGCATATTTATCCACTCCCATGTTGATAAGAGGATTAAATACTTGATAAATCTCCCTTTAAGGTCCATTTTGAACAGGTAAAAATGTGCGATTAAATGTTTTAATCGATTGATAGCCCTAAATGTCTGCATAGTGGAGCGTGTGATAACGTATAATGGGTATGTCCGAGCCCTTGTTTCTGAGTATTTATACCGGAGACTTGCATGCATACGCTCTGCTGAACATGTGCTCATAGTGCTGAGTGCTTCCATATTAAGTGTACGGCATAATATACACATCAAACCAACTAGAAAGTTAATCTCCTTCAGTTGTGTGTCCATATGGAGAGGAAGAACACCTCCCTACGGTATTATCACACAATGAAGTAGAGGAGGGCAGAAAGATGTTGACAGAATACACTTTTGATTTGGCACATAAAAGGTGATAGAAATATGGTTCTTCACTTGGAGCACAATGGGAAAAGAGCTTTGACTGAACAGCACCTTAAATTGGTTCTCTTAGCCTGAAGGAGCGTCCCACGTGTCTCATCTGTTCACGGTGAATTTCCAGTGGAAAGGTAGATGGGTGTCTCAGAGGCCTGTTGTGTTTTTTTTCCTCTGGAGAGCTGGGGCCACGTGTTTTGAGCCCCAGCGGGTCGTGTTGGTTTTGGTGGGGACGGTATGGTACAGGGGTGCACCAGCAACCATACAACATATGTGCTGCATCCAGAGAAGCGCCACAATGGAGAATGTGCTGACGGCCACAAAACGACGGCTGTAGTGATCGCCGCTGGTGCTTTGTGTGTGGGAGTTGGCGGGGGGGGAGGAAAATATGTCCTGGTTAAAGGGTGGGGGAGCTCCTAGCGTTGGGAGGAGGGGGGGATTTCTCAATGCTGCTAACTGAACCCTCCTCCTCCTCATCCTCCTCCTCCTCCTTCGTCACTCTGACAATTAAGGTCATTGCACTTCTAATGGCCTCTGTGTGTTTATGTTTTTACTAAACTACACTTTTAGCTCTTCCTGCTTCCTTTTCACTATAATCTGCACGACTGGTTTGGTTGCCAGCTCTTTGTTTGGTCCACTGGATCCTGAGAACTCACCAGTCTTCAGTTACTCATTTTAACTCAGATAGCATGTCAAGTCTAAATCAGTCCTTATGATACAGCCCGAGGCCCGGCGGTGGGAGCCTCTGTGCTGTACATTCTCCTTCAACAGTAATTTCCCCTCTTCTTTATCAGGTCTTGGCAGTACTTAAGTAACATTTCAATGCATGGCTTTTACTTTTAAAAGAGTATTTCTACACTGTGAGATTGCTTCTTTTACTAAAGAATAGATGTATAGACTCGTACAAAATACACTAAGTGTGTGGCGGTGTCTGCAGAGACCTTGTAGCCCTCTGTCGGTTTCTTTTCTTCTGATGTTCGGGACGTTTCTGGGCGTCAGCCTCTATAAACCGAGCGACCTATCTGCCAGATCGTAAGCACGCATCCAAGAGGACGCTACTATAATGGCGATAATGCAAATAGAGCGAGGTGAAATGCCAAGCGGATAACTGGCGAGCACATAACATCAAAATATCCTTAAAGTACCAAAAGTAAAAGCACTCATTTTGCAGAATAACCCATTTCAGAGTCATGTATATTATTTTACTGGATTATAAATATTGCAGCATTAGTGTGTACATTGCAGTTGGTCAATGTGGCTTAGCTTTATTTATTTTTATATATTTTCATTAGGGCTGTCAAAGTGAACTCTTGCATTAAAGTAACTTGCGATTTTCAGGTTGTAGCGGGCTGAGTCCTAAAGCTAGAGTGAAGATATAGTATCATATGAAACTAGAAAAACCTGATGAATCCATCGGTACCAACCATGTCATACTAGCTTGTCATGAAGGAGGTTAAATAACGCTCCAAACGTACGCTCCATTTTCGCAAGGAAAAACTGGCATGTCCATTTTCAAAGGGGTCCCTTGACCTCTGACCTCCAGATCAGTGAATGTAAATGGGTTCTCTGGGTACCCACGAGTCTCCCCTTTACAGACATGCCCACTTTATGATAATCACATGCAGTTTGGGGCAAGTCATAGTCAAGTCAGCACACTGACACACTGACAGCTGTTGTTGCCTGTTGGGCTGCAGTTTGCCATGTTATGATTGGAGCATATTGTTTTATGCTAAATGCAGTACCTGTGAGGGTTTC
>CAKAOH010037603.1:0-14228 GCA_916701665.1 Sebastiscus tertius | reverse complement strand
TTTCCCTGCTGTTTGCTGTCCAGCAGGTATTAATGATTTAAGCTGATTGCTGCCTCTTCAAGAGATGCTTATTTTCTCTTTCACGTTTGCCTCGCCCCTCGTCATCTTTCAACGCTTCTCACCTACGACATGAGGCTGGTGGCCTGCCTCTAGTTCCAGAAATTACTGTAATGCCATTTCCATTCATTCTATCGGTCCTGTCTTTTCAGATTCTGCCGTTCCCCAACTCGTCCAGCAGCTGTCACTAGAGGGCCTTCCTGCCTCCACCATCACCTAAAGCTGTTCCCTATTCCCCCTAGTGCAGCCCAGTATTAGCCCTCAGTCAGTACCTTTCCCTTGCCAGTTTGTCTCTGTCACTTACCAGCCATAGTGCGGCAACAATTACTGTGCCTTGTCTACCTGTCTCAGCCACACTGACCACTTGCCTGCACCCTTAGTCTTCTTGGTACTGTGGCTTGTTTGGACTGATGTATTGTTGCCAACCTTTTGCTTGCCACTAGACCGAGTAAAGAATGTTTTTTTCCAATCCAACTCTGCCTCCGTTGTCTGCATTTAGTCCAGTCCGAGATGTCCATGCCATCTAACTTATCATTTCTGTACATACTGGATTTGTATTTACAATACCAGATTGCAGGATGACATTTCACTGTCTGCCAACAAATGACAAGATGAAATAACTTCACTCAGTGTGTAGTTTGAATGTATTGTATGTATTATAGCTTTAAAACCCATTCTGCATATTTATAGCAAATTTGGGAGATACAAATGTAACATTCATCATCCTATAAAAAAAAAAAAGGAAGGTTTTTAAAAGGTGTCTGGGAGAGATAGAACAGGACAACTGGAAGTAACTGCAGTAAAGAAGAAGACTACAGGGCAGAACAACCTTTGAAACTTAATTAAATTCAGATCTGAGGCTTTGCCAAAGCAGCTGAATTGCCAAAAGGTCTATTTTAATGGCACTGAAATGAAACAGCAGGATGCGTTGAGTTCATGTGGGGGGAAGGCGAGGAATATTTTCCTCCCAAAATGCATGCATAATATCCAAGATGGCATTTGTGAGGGAGAAAAAAAACACTATTTTCCACTGCCTCTGAAGTCAGTGCTCAAGGAGCGTGCTAAATCATATCATCTTCATTGATAGGCTGAATTGTTGACCGTGCTAACAGGCTTTGACTGTGTGTGTGTGTGTGTGTGTGTGCGTGTGTGTGTGTTTGGGGTGTGGGGGCTAATCTCAGTGCTGGGCTATTGAGTCCTCCTCCTCTTCTTTACCACCCACACATCTCTTCCACACACAAACCACTGCAGTCGCCAGCCAATCACTACGTCTCTTCCTTTCTATTCCTTTTACCTGCGTCACACTGCATGTGTTGCCATGGTGATCACTGATGCTCCCCCCACACTTTATCTCTCTGCCTCTCTCAGTATGAGGATGAAGCCGACTTGTGGCTGATGATGCAGGCAGGCTGCACACGTCATCACTTCCCTCGGGAAGAAGGCTTATTTTTACCACTGGGCACAAAGTATACCAAGCTGCCCAACATATTTATGGAACCGCATCTAATCCCAGCCTGCCTGGAAAAACATCTCTCTCTCTCTCTCTCTCTCTCTCTCTCTCTCTCTCTCTCTCTCCCTCTCCATTCATCTCACAGAAATGCTGTTCCTTCAAAGGCATATTTTTATCCCTTAAATTGAGATGACAGCACTTGTTTTAGTGTCTGCACTGTTTTATCTGTGATACTGTATTTATCACCAAAGGGAGATTCCACAACCATACTCACCGTCCACATGGAGCTCAGAGCTCGGTGGTCACAGTCACCCGAGCAGCACTAGCCTGACAGCTGGTAGAGATTCACGGGCACATTTACAACAGGATTGTGTGTTTTTTGTGGCCACTAAGCCTGCACAAATAAGACAAAAAGAAACCGTGTAATTTTCGAAGCAACCGCAAAATGTGATATGCACCTGTAACTGTAACCTGACCCTGTCAGATGGTTTGTTTCACAGAACCATCTAAGAAGCCATCATTGGAAACTGCTTGGAAAACAAATTGGCAGGGGATTGGATGAACCATTTGTCAATCAAGCTAACGAAAGCGAAACTAACTGAAGGCGAAAAGATCTCCTTTATTTTGGGAATCAATGACAGTTGTGTCATGTAAAATTCTGTGCTCGTAGGAGAGCTTTATTTATTTATAAAGCTCTCCTACATGTAATTTCTGAAAATACATGAGAAAAAAATATTTTTAAAAAATGAATGAAAAATAAGATTATATAATTGAATAAACTATTTATTTCCCTCTCCCTCCTATCCCAAATCCCAACTAATGTTAAGAACTGCTGTTATCACTTTTGAATATGGTAAAAAGCCAGGATGAGGTATTTACTTCACAAGCTTTTGTGAACAGTATTTTAAAATGAGCGTATGGTGTACAACGATCTTGAGTCATTGAGAGTTGTGTAATGTGAATTTGGTTTTAGATGCCCTCAGACTTTCTTGCCAGTCCTTGTAAGCTGACATCTCCTACCACCTACACACCTGTTTCCACTTTCCCTCATCAGCCCTGCAGTTTATAACCATCCCTTTTCCACACACTCCCATTGTCATTTACTTCTTTCCTGTGCTTTCTAGCTTCTTTAAACCTGTTGTCTGTTACCTGAACTTAGGATTTTCTTTTTGCCTGTTTAGACTGACTTCCCTGTTTTGACCCTTGCTTGCCTCATGATTTATTTACCTTCCATTAAAACCATATACACCTTAATTAAATTACTGAACAAATCCTGTTGGCCTGCCTTTGTCTGTGTTTGGGACTTTCCCTGGTTGCCTGTATTCACCCCTTGTGACAACAGGAAACACAGACAGAAATAACTTGATTTTGAGTTACAACAGATTATTACTTTCTGATAGCTGCTGATTTTCATGAAAAATATACTCATCATAACCATAAACATCATACTCAATCATAAACAGTGTTTATGTGCTGCTGCTCGCCTGTTTTGGGGGTTCTGTACCTAACATTACCTGGCTGCTGCTGGCTGGACTTGGACTGGACTTCCAAGTGCAGAAACCACCCTTCAAATAATCATGTCAGGGAAGATCGTCTCCTTCTGTTTTCTACCTGGTTTTCATCCATTTCTGTCCACAGATGTGTTTGCTGGTGAGTAATCCACCGGCTACAGCGTTTCCTAGTTCAAACAGACAAACAAAATCACAATGGAAATAAGTTCTGTGACTTTTTGTGTTATCCTTGATGTTCTTTTAAAGGGACTGTTTGTAAGAATCATAAATGTTTGTTAACAGCGACACCTGTGGCCGTTAAATCAACGAAAGTCAGCAAAGTCAGCTCGCGCTTGCTCGCTCTACATAGACATGAATGAGCATCGCTCAAAACAGTGAGGCGACACACGTCAGCTAAAACCACAATATCACTCTATATCTCACCTGCTTGGCAGTAATGTTAGCTGACCAGACGAAGGTCTCTCCATGAATCAATGCTGATGCTAGTGTTGGCTTTTCCTGCCTCAGCCTCCCGACCGCAGTCAGAAGGAACAGGGGAGACACCGGCACCCGGTCGTAGAGACGATAACGTTTCTCTCTGCGGAGCCCCGTCACTTCACAAGACACGGAAAACCTCTGTTGGTCTGGAGGAGCAGCAGCATTTATTTCTGCACAAACGTCCACTATACATTCACTAGATATTCTCAGAGCTAAACTAACTCTTCTGCAGTGTGTAGTGTGCACTCATGCACGTGAGGTGGAGCGAGCTGAGTGAAGGCAAGCAGGCAGAGGAGCAGAGGAGCAGAGACTCAGGTCCTGGAGACCAAAGCTACGGTCTCCTCCGCGTACTCCGACTGCGGCCGACACTGTTTTGCAAGACGGGCTTCACTAGATATAACTTGGTTTTGCTTTTGTGCTTCCGTGTAGTTTGTGTTGGAGTCTCGTCTGAACAGCGTAGCCACACGCGAGCGCGCATGGGACACTGACCCGCAATGACTTCAACGTGTAACGGTACGTGTCCACAGGCTCCGTGCTTTCCACGCTCCCCACTCATTGTCTATGTAAGCAGCCGCGCAATGCATTCTGGTAGCGTGGCGTCGCGGTTCGAGAGACTAGGCATCAAGACGCCCGCTCCTTATTTGCATAAAGTTGAGGTCTGGCTACTTTATGCAAATCACGGGCGTCCGACACGACTCGCCGCCTCTCCAAACTCCCGATAATCTTTTAAACTAAACGTTGTCGATCCAAAATAAAGACAGAAACACAATTCAGTGAACTATTAACTTGAAATAAGAGAAGAAAGTTTCCAAACGAGCCTCCGTACTGGTTCCGGTTTGAAAGCTGGGAGCAGCAGCCAACGGCGGGAAAGCGTTCGTCCAATCAGGAGCCGAGTGCCTTGTTTCTAGGCAGAGCACACCAAGCGTCCAATGTGGACACATACCATAAGAAGTTACAAACAGTCCCATTAATTGGCCTGCACAGTGGTGTGTAACCATGTAGCTAAGTGTCTTTTTTAATTACATTGTCAAATAAACAAAACAACAAATCAAGTTACTGTTAATGTTAGCTGTTTAACTCAACCTGGAGCACCTTAATGAGCGGTCTCTGACGTAGCTACAGCTAGCTAACTAACTGTAACATAGCTATAACCCTGTTGGTGGGTTACATTTAACGTTAGCTAAGTTAGGTAGCTAGTTAGTTAGAAACAATTAGAAGTGTTGAGTAAAAAACAACAATAACTACCTGTCAAATGAAATGGACTGTAGTTACAAGACGGTCAACTGGCGGTAAAGGCAAATAATGAAGCGGCAGTTAGTGCGTTCTCCCGCCCTCTCGCTCTAGGTGTGGCCTCCAACGGTCGCAGCATGCGCCTGTCAGGTTCACTGTGGCTCCGACTAACTCCTGGAGACAACTGGCTAACGTATCTCTATCCCGTTGGAACTAGTGATGGGAATTCCGTTTCTTTTAGTGAGCCAGATCATTTGGCTGAGCTTACCAAGAAGAGCCGGCTCTTTCGGCTCCCAAACGGCTCTTCATTTTACCACTTCTGCCTTTTATAATTCAGCCAAATTTATTAGTATGTGTGCACATACACTCACCGGACACTTTATTAGGCACACCTGTTCAGTTGCTTGTTAACACAGATAGCTAATCAGCCAATCACATGGTAGCAACTCAATTCATTTAGGCATCTAGACATGGTGAAGATGACTTGCTGAAGTTCAAACCGAGCATCAGAATGGGGAAGAAAGGGGATTTAAGTGACTTTGGACGTGGCATGGTTGTTGGTGCCAGACGGGCTGGTCTGAGTATTTAAAAAACTGCTGATCTACTGGGATTTTCACGCACAACCATCTCTAGGGTTTACAGAGAATGGTCTGAACAAGAGAACATATCCAGTGAGCCTTGTTGATGTCAGAGGTCAGAGGAGAATGGGCAGAGTGGTTGGAGATGATAGAAAGGCAACAGTAACTCAAATAACCATTCGTTACAACCAAGGTATGCAGAATACCATCTCTGAACGCACAACACGTCCAACCTTGAAGCAGATGGGTTACAGCAGGTGCTAGTACCTCCCGGTACTAGCACCGGACACTTTATTAGGTACACCTTGTACCTAATAAAGTGGCTGGTGAGTGTATATGGCAGTCCATCCCCATACAAGCTCAAAAGCAGAGACAAACCACCATTTAGAAGAAATTCTAGCTTTAGTTTTTCTTTTTCACAGATGGTAAAACAAGAAACAAAACATTTATAAAGAAACACATATGATAACAAACATACAATGTAAAAACACAATACCTTTGCCCATTGCTTGAGGGATTAGTAGCTTCATTTAGAAATGTGTAACTTTTCAAGTATAGTTTTGTCAGTGTTCAGGAGAAGCTTCAAGCCATAAATAGATTGTTAGTTCAGAGAAGTGCAGTGAATAATATCAGCAAAATGTATGCAACGTAAATCTTAACCTAGACTACCCAGAGTAATAATTAGAGGATCAATTGCGGCGGCACATACTGCAGGAAACTGGTGGTGATACCTCCAGCTTGTACCTTGTACGTGACTGCGGGAGGAAACCTGGGCACCAAGGGGAAACCCACACTGACATGGGCTAGAACAGGAAAACACACAACGGATCAGGACCGATATTCAAACCCACTTTGGTTGCTCTGAGGTGTCATATCAACCACTGAGCCACGGTATCACCCAGCAGCAGCAGAGTTTCTGTTCGGATGTGGTAGATCAACCTGTTATCCCCCCACATTCAGTGCAGATGTTTCAATCATCTTTTAACATATTCCAGACACATATATAAAAAGCTTAACCTGCTGTGGCTATCAAATTCTTCTCAAATTTAAGGTAATGTTTAACATTAAAAACCAGACAATCAGCCCCAAGGGTGATATAAAAATGGCACGAGACAGTTACAAAATCTTTCCACATAGTATAATTTACATTTTTCTGTTTCATAGTCTGGTTGGAAAATGGATGGAAACCTCCATTTGAGGTTAATGAAGCACATTGCTTAACACTTCTGTCTCTACTATCACACTTAGTTTCTACTGGGAAAATAAGATGAACTATTATTGATTCTGTGGGACTATTAGAGCTGCAAAATAAGAATAAATACATAAATATCGTAAAACTATAATAATTTAGTAAAAGTATTATAAAACAAATAAATATAAAAAAATAACATGAAGTAAGTAAGATAAGCAGCCTAGTATAGCACTATATAGACTCTCAGTAACAAACTTCAGTCACGAAAATTTTTTAAATAACCAAGGAAATAGATAAAACTAGAATTACGGCCTCGTGGTTGTATGCCTCCGCCAACTGTCCAAAATATCATCACTACATCACTTTATCCTGTTAGACATGTGTGTGAAATTGTCATAATTAGCACATGGATTCTTGAGTTATGGCCAAAAATGTATTTTGTGGGGTCAGAGTGACCTCATCCTTTGATCTTTGACCACCAAATTCGAATCAGTTCATCCTTGAGTCCAGGTGGACGTTTGTACCAAATTTAAAGAAATTCCCTCATGGTGTTCCTGAGATATCGCGTTCATGGAAATGGGTCGGACGCACACTTATATGGATGGACGGACAACCCAAAAACATAATACCTCCAGCCACGGCTATCACCGGCATTAAAAAGGAATACCTATAATTAAATACCAAATTAATTCAACTGGTTATAGTGAAATCTCTTAGTGTGAAGACTGTAAATATATAAATATGGGGTATAGGGTGTGATGTTCTAGTTTGTGTAACAGTACTATGTTCAGGAAAAAATATTAATTACATAAGCTATCAACAGCTTATGTTTAACCAGGAAAAGGTGTAGTCCTATTGAGGTTTTGTGGTTAAGTGTGTGAAACTGTAGGTGTGTGTTTGCGTGTGGGTCCAGGTGTGTTTTGTACAAACCAACAATACAACTCTCTCTCTTTGTGCACAGGGTTCCCACTTCCTCCGTGGAACTTCCTACTGTACATTGAAACTACGTCATTAGACCCAGTGGAGCAGGTTAGTTGGACAGATGCATGTGTACCCATACTTGTTATTTACTTTATTTACTACTGAACACATAGTGCTGAACAAAAAAAACTAATCTTAATCTCAAAGTTTCCCTCAGATTAACCAAACAATCACATTTTCATCCCTTTAAAAAGATGAGGAGTAGCAAAAAAGTCCATGCTGTGAGGACTCAACACGCCCCTCCAGATCATGAAATAGGCCTGCCTAAAATATTAAATGTAAAAGGGTTCTGCGGCTCAGTGTGTAGGCCATATATAGGCCTTCACACTGCACCACAGAACCATTTTTTCATGAGCTGATCTTTAATTTAATTTAATTAAAATGTAGATATTCACATATTTATGGTGACTGAATGTTACTTAAGGCTGCTTTGTGTTTTAAGGTCAACATATTGTCATACATACAACATATTGTCAGACAATATGAAGGTTGGGTGAAATGCCAGTGTTGTGACTAATAGAGCCTCCCTCTCAGAATGACCTACAGTAGCTCATCCTGTCAGACTCATCTGATGAACATCTATAAATGTCAAGTAGAGCAGCTCATTCTGTCAGGTAGGTCTGTCAGGTAGGTCTATCTGAATACAACCTATTAAATTATGGCTCTCTGGAATATTTTTACGCCTTTGAAACATAGTGCCTTCAAATAAAGCTTGTGAGCTTGTGTTTACAACATGGGAAATCCTGTACACAATATGCTTGGTGTTCAAGTGGTTAAGTGAGAACACTGCAGCCAAGCAATGGCAATATCAACGTTGCTGTTGGTCTAGAAGCCACAGAGTCTAACAATTTAGCAAGCTAGCAAGTGGGTAACATAATGCAGTAAATACAAAGACATAATGACAGAGGAAAAAAATGAGGCCGTTGGCAATATCAACATTTTCCTCAGACATATAACATTATGAAGAAAAATAATATACAACTAAAATTACAATATATCAACTTATTATTCACTGAAAAATGAACTTTCATGGCCTCCGCCGTTTCTGACAGCGTCAACAAACACGTCACAACTTGTAAACTTTTATAAACTTTCCTCTTACGAAGTCGTGAATACCACAAGAAGGGACACATGGACTCTTCTCGGGAACACGGTAAACACGACCCCATTTGAAGGCACTAATACACTGCGTACATTGGATTGGTAGGTCACTCTGAGCGGTAGCTCTATTTGACATATAGCGAGGCGAGACATGATATTGGTTCAAATGGAGATAGCAGCGCACAGTTTCAATCTTTCCTGGAAGGCATTCATAGTGTTGCACTGAGTTGTAAACATGCAGAGTAACATAAACAGTTTGTAAAGAATGAAAATGGAGAGCTTGGGTGAGAAAATCAAATGTGGTAAGTTTTTTCACCTTATGTTAGTAGCTTTTACACCTGGCCAGTCGCTGTTTGAAGTCGACGTGAATGTCAGATTGACAGTTTCGGAAAGTTACAAATATTGTTCAGATTCTGACGTTGGTGTGGGGGAGGGCACTTTGGACGTATCATGTTGATGCCTTTAAGGCTTAATGTTGTTCTAAAAACACATATAATAACTTATCATCATATATCATCAACATTAGCACCAAAGAGGTCCAATATCACATCACCACAGCTGCAGATAGAGCAACATATTCCTACAAACCCAGAATGATCATGTTTGAAAGATAAGTGCTGTAAAAGGGAATGAGATGTAAGATAAGATTTTGTTCGACATGTTTTATTTTTGAGCACACATGCCCACACAAAGTCACATACCATTCAGGCACTGTATCACTGTTAACCTGACATTTATCTCGTTAACTTCTTTGAAAGAATGTGAATGCCTTGCAAGCGTACCCAATATCTAAGTGCATCCATGGTTCGCTTGCCAAACCATTTGGTTCACAAGAAATTCATAGAAATGTAAAGTAAACTTTAATTAAAGCAACCACACTTCAACCACATGTTGCTCAATACAGTACAATACATTCCTGATCTCTTCTACTGTATGCTCTGGCACAGTGGACGTTGAACCGTTCCAACCGATGCCAAACATTCCTGACAGCTCATCACTCTCTGTCTTGACTTGCAGCAATAACTAACACTCACCAATGACAATCGTTGCTCGAGGGCTAGACTTGCTACTCAGCTCACGTTGACTCCTGTTTGAAGAATTTGCAAGACATATGACACTATTATTCCTGTAAAAGAGTGTTTTTATCTGGAACACTTTATCATGACAGGAATCTAACAGGGTTACTGAATGGAGAGGTAACCATGCGGCACCATACAGTTATCTTTTATGGTAAAAAAATAGGTATCTTTTTGGCAACCATTTTAAAATACAATACATTTTTAAATTTATTTCCTACCTGCAAAGTATGTTGATCACAGAGCCGGCTGCCATGTTTCTAAAGTAGCCCAGTACTCGATAACGTTACTCGCTCCGGAGTTAACACCCGTCGTCACTCCACTCTGCTGCCGGGAAACCTCTGTTGCTCTTGAGGAGCTGCAGCATTTATTTCTGCACAAACTGCAACTTCCACTGAACGTTCACTTGATAGTCTCAGAGCTAAACTAACTCTGTCTTCTGCTCCACTAGCTCACTTGTTTGCTCACGAACATTTGCCGTTGTTCTCTCTCTCTCTCTTGCTTCACCACTCACTTCCTACCTACACACACTCTACACACTGACTGCTATTCTCCAAATGACCTACGCTACTCTTACAGCAGCTCTAGAGACGGCAATTTGTGTATTCACGTCGGCCACCGTAGATTTTCTACACACTATGCACGCGGCAGAGTTTTCAATCTACAATCTTACCGCTAGATGCAGCCAGATGTTACACATTGGACCATTAAATTAAAATGTATAAATCCAGTTTGAAATTTAAATTTGAAATTATTGTCATTATTGACATTTTGAAAATGAGGATGAATGTCCACTTTACTTTGAATTTCATTTAAATTTTTGCAGTGATATGATTTGGAGTAAATTATTAACTATTAATTATTAACTAACTATTATTAATTATGAAATAAAAATTGTAGTTTTACCTTTTGAATTTTGTCATACATCATGTACACACACAAAAGAGTTTGATTTGATTTAAAAAAAAATGTCTCTGGAATTCTTCACTGTGTTGTCTTATAATAGGAAAATTAAATAATGCAAAAGAAAATGTTTAATTACTAATTAACTTTAGCTATTAGTATAGCTAATGTTAAATAGTTATTGCTTACTCAAATATAAAGATGTTGTTGATTTACATTGTGAATTTGATACCTAACAAAGGTCCATGAGCGAAAAACATTGTATATCTAATAAACTCGGTGCTGACAGTGTGCAGGAATTCAACATTTTCTCTTGCACTTGCAACTGTATTACAACAATAACGGAACTCTACAATAATGTCACATTTAAAGAGATACTCCAACCAAAATCTATTTTTTGAGTATCAAACAGCCAGCCCTTTCTCATTCCCAGAGTGTCAAATACTGAGGCTTTGTCACAGCCGTCGACATTCGGTATGAGCGCACACGGTGCCCTTTAGCGGCGGTATGAAACACACCAGGCGTTCCATTAACTAAAATGCGCGGCAACAGTAAACGCTCTGAGAAAGTGCGGTGCGGTGACATAACAAACACAAGGCTTTCATCCAGGAGGACGCAGTTCATGTCCCGTGTGTCACGTTACAATCAGCTCAGTTCACAATTTTTGGTGTCATTTTCACTGTACAAACGTAGTAGTTTTAAGCCCAACCGCAGTTCTTTCCTATAGTGGTTTTGATGCCAAAATTGCGATGCTGAGAGGTTTGACAAACAGTAGGCTATATGTGACGAGTTGGGATGAGAATGTGTGGTAAACTCTCACTTCCTGTAGGTTTGAAAAGTGGCTGCAAAGGTATGCTGTTTTATTCTTCATGAACAACAGCAGCTGCATAATGTTGGTTACACTGGATTCTACTTCTGATTGATCAACCACAATTAATTTTCATGGTTAAGAATCTATTTCCAAATGTCCCTGATACTGACAACAAAATCTCCTTTCAACAATCCTTGTTTCACCAAAGTAAAACTAAACACACCGCCTCCGTGCCTTGATTTTATACATTGATTACAAGATAATCTAGAACATTTGAATGGATATTTCCACAGTTAAGAGGAAATTATTTAATCTGACAATAACAACGTGTAATACCACATTACAAAAAAACACAATATTTGTTGTGTTTACGTCTTTGTGAATGTATTTTGCTCACATTGTGTACTGGTGTGTTATAAAATAAAGGGAAAGGGAAATGAAAGAATGTGGCGTGTGTCTGTGTGTCTGTGTATCTTGTGTGTGTGTGTGTGTGTGTGTGTGTGTGTGTGTGTGTGTGTGTGTGTGTGTGTGTGTGTGTGTGTGTGTGTGTGTGCGTTACATCCTTTTCCAGCTACCGCCTGCCCTTATTTTTCTTGACTGCGGGCTCAGCACCCCCACTCTCTCTTCACTGATACTCAGCTTTTAGACTAAAATATCTCTCCTCTGTTGGTTTACTCCCCCCACTTCCATTTCCGCCACAGCGTTGAGAGATGTGACATCACAGGGTCCATCATGTGATCCACCCACACAAACCTCTGCAGTGATGGATGGGGCCTACCTGTGACGCACATACCTCCTCTGTGTGTAACCCTTTGCAAGCCAGAGCGCTGTTTGGTAGTGAAGGAAACTATTTGGCTCCATCTGTTATGAACAAAACACAAACAACATCACATGAAAAGGGAGGAAACCAAACACAGACTGGTCACATTAAAGGAACAGTTCAATTTATTTATTTATTGTGAAGTGTGTTTGTAGTACACAATAGTGATTTTATAAAAGTATGGTAAATTATAGGAGTTAGAAAATGTAGTAAGATTATTAAGTGAAACAAAATGAGCCTATTGAATGTGGCAGAAGGGAAAGTCTGGAAAAATCTTGACAAAATGTACCAACCTTGGACAAACAGAGCTTCTGATATGAGAAGTATTCACCAAACATGCACTAAAGATTTCCCCCTCATTCATTACACTTTTAAAGAAATCCACTTAAAACAGACATATTATTTGAACTCTTCTAGTTAATCTAGAAATGAAAATACTAATTAAAAATGTCAATTTGATATCAGTTCAAAAATGGAAAGTGAAATTGGAAAATCTGTGATGTCAAAAGGAAACTCTTGAGTGGAAACTGAAATTATAATGTGATTTTTTCAAAGAATGGGTTTGTTGGGTGCGTGATCCGACTCAAAAACATCTTGAAGCTGTGAACTGACCTCGAGTGTTGAAATCAGATTCGTTTCAGATTCAACTTCTCCAAATTCTGTTGTGCAGGAATACGAGTGTCTTGGCTGAGGACATAAAACAGAAGTAAGCCTTTTCTGAGGAGATGAACAACTGTTCATGTCCTGAATTATGCAAGCTGACATTTCCATTGTATCTTGCAGTTAAGCAATTACCAGTCTTACATTAAATATATAAAATATAAAAATGATAAAATGATGAAACGTACCAGACTTTATTAGTTTGAAAATGTTTGTAGTTTATCTCTCCTCTCCATGGCAATAGAACTGGGACCAAAGACCATCTATTGAGAAGATGAATAACTCAGTAGTTGAAAAAATCTTAACACAAGGTCCATTTTTTACAGTTTTTTCCCCAGAGCTTACAACCACATCTTACGGTCATCCTCAGCAGATGCTCGTTATGGTGAAATATAACAAGCCTACACCTATAACTATAACTGAGCATGATTGAATCCTGTGTTCTCTGTTAAACATCATTGAGAGTCATTACAAACTTTCTAATTTTGTTTTACTACCCAATGACAATGAAGGGCTTGAATCTTGAATCTTGAAAATGTCATATTAGTTGTCAAGGTAAATATTTAGGGACTGATGGAAAAGAAGATGTTTTGTTATCCCTATACCAAATGTTTGCTGTGTTTTGGGAAAAACCCACGAAATTATCTCTCAGCAGTGATTAAAAGGAAAAAGAAAACTTCCTTTCGGAGAAATCAACATTTGTAATAAAGGAAAAACCCAAGGACATTGAAAAGACTTTGGATGGTCAGTTATGGACTTCCTGAAAAATAACGCCATGGATTCCCGTTTTGTTTTTTCAGATTACCTGTCTCATGCACCACTGTCAGGATATAGTGACCGTTTTATAAAAATAACTTTTTTTTATCAAAATAAAAATAAAAAAAATAACTTCTCATATTTGCTCAAATTCTATCCCACTGCAGATCTAATTAGTAAAGGTCAATATCCTTCAAATGGATGCTCTAATCCCAGGCAATTGCAATTTTACCTCTGGGTGATAAAGAGACTTTGTAATGGAGTCCAAAGAGGTCTGTGTTATGATGTTTTTCTTTTTTAACAGTTGCCAGTTTATGTATATGTAAATAAATAAAAACATGAATAGCCTTCAAACTCAAGCTGTAGGAAATCTAAACCCTTGATTGGAAATACTGTAATATACAAACATCATCTTTTATAAATAGATTGCTTATAGCCTAATACTGATGTAGCCTACCAGGAGTAGTGCAGTATACAGCACTGCCTCCTGTTTATAGGTCTGTACTTGGACACAAGATACAGGGAAGATATCTATCTATCTATCTATCTATCTATCTATCTATCTATCTATCTATCTATCTATCTATCTATCTATCTATCTATCTATCTATCTATCTATCTATCT